>VDFB02286999.1:0-18212 GCA_007258455.2 Sequoia sempervirens
GAAAACTCTCTCATCCTCCACCGACCCCACTATCATTGTTTGACATAAATTAGCAAGTTTGAAATATTCTAATATCGAACCACACACCATTTCACTCTGACCTAAGTTTGTCCAAACCTTTTTTATTGATCCCGGTTCAAATGCCTTATCCTTGCCTATGGATTTATATTGGTCCTTCATAGTTATTGCAAAATTCCTACATTATTTTCTATGCTTAGCTTCATCTAAAATTCATTCTATTTTCTACTCATTGTATGTTACAGTTTTTGAAAATTGTTCCATCAAGATTTTTACTTGAGAATGAAAATATGTTGGGTTATCTCGATTTTCCCAAAATTAAGGATACACAATACTCATGGCTTCAAGTATATCATGTTGAGGGAATCTTTCATGAATCTTTGAGGAAAGAGATTTTGCAATTTCTTTCAAATTATCACCAATAGATTTAACAATGCCTTGAAAATCTTCCATGTTAACAGCTACTTCTCTGGTAGAGTGCCTGGCTATCTTACATTGGTACATTTGTATCTCATATCCATGTAAAAAGATGCATAAGTGCCTGCTTGCATTAAACTGTAAATAATTATCGGGATCATTCAAATGAATAATTTTCTACCACATGAAATAATTTGGGTGATCTTGTGTTAAATCTAGATATAGATGATTGAGGGCCAATCATGTATGTTTACGTAGATTGGCATATTCATTAATATACATAGTTCTATCTGGGGCTTTCTTCACAAGCTCATTCATCACATCCAACATGGGGAGAAGACTAGTTAAAGTCAAGAGTGTCTCTATATCGCTTAACCTATGTAAGAGGTTAGGAGCTTTATCTATTGTGTTGTGATGCTTGTACATCACTCGAATCAAGGATTGATATTCTGAAAGAACTCGTTGCACTGGTTCATGTAGGGAGATCCATCTGGTATCGACATTCTTGAGAAGCTTGTTTCCTGGTGTTATTCCCTTAGCAAAATTTTGAAATTCTGTGAAACATGTTGTGCATGTTTTGCACACGCCCCACTGTAGGCAGGGACCCCCTTTTTTCTGCTCTTGATAGGCTACTTTGCTCCTGTCTTGCTTTGCGTGCCCCATTTCCAAGCCCAAATGGGTTATGTGCCATCAAACGATCAAATTCCCCTACCCAAATTCACCTACTTGGGGTATTCAAATCTACAGAGAAATAAAGTCCCCCATCCCCTTTCTGCCTTTTGTCTTGCTTTGGCTATTTCAGAAACATTTGTGGACCCCTGTCAGTCCAGTTTCCACATTTTTCGCTTTGGGGACAACTTTTTGGTGGATTTGGGATGTGTTTGGGGTGTTTCAATGAACTGCCAAGGTTTCATCAATGTTTCGTTAAGTTTCAAAACTTTCCCTCCAGAATTCCCTTCCTCCTTGGCTGTTTGGAAACATCTATGGACCTTCGTCACTCCCATTTCCTCATTTTTGACTTTGGGGTCACCCTTTTTTGGATCTAGGATGTGTTTGAAGTGCGTAAATGAATTGCCAAAGTTTCATCAATGTTCCATTAATTTTTGATGGTTTTGAAACTTTCCCTCTGAAATTCCCTTCCTCCTTGGCTGTTTGGAAACATCTGTGGACCCTCGTTGCTCCTGTTTCCTCATTTTTGGCTTTGGGGACAACTTTTTGGTGGATTTGGGATGTGTTTGGGGTGTTTCAATGAACTGCCAAGGTTTCGTCAACGTTCTGTTAAGTTTTGATGGTTTCAGAACTTTCCCTCCAGAATTCCCTTCATCCTTGGCTATTTGGAAACATCCGTGGACCCCCGTCGCTCCCGTTTCCTCATTTTTGACTTTGGGGTCACCCTTTTTTGGATCTGAGATGTGTTAGAAGTGCTTAAATGAACTTACAAGGTTTTGTCAAAGTTTGGTTAAGTTTCGGTGGTTTCGGAGCTTCGTCCCCCTTTTGTTGTTTTGGAACTTCCGGCGGCCACCTCCCTTGCGGCCTCTGGAGCCCGGCCCCTCCGTGGCCGTTTCCAGGGCTCTGCCTCTTCGTGGCCATTTTGGAACTTCTGGTGGCCACCTCCCTTCCGGCCTCCAGAGCTCAGCCCCTCCGTGGCCGTTTCCAGGGCTCTGCCTCTTTGTGGCCGTTTTGGAACTTCCGGCAGCCACTTCCCTTCCGGCCTCCGGAGCCTGGCCCCTCCGTGGCCGTTTAGGGCTCGCCTCTCTGTGGCTATTTGGAACTTTTGGGGTGGCCACCTCCCGCCGACCCCTCTGCCGGAGCTGGCCTAATTGGCCACCGGAGCTCCACCTCTCAAGTGGCCATTTTGGAACCGTGACCACCTCCCTTCGCCAGCAAGATTCCTAAACAAGCCCATTTAAGTCCATCCCCTCTTTATTACATTAGAACATCAGTGGCCATCTCCTTCCATTTCGGGCCCTCAGCGTTTAAGAAACTGTCTCCTTCCATTGTTGTTTGAACATCCGGGGCACTCCTTCTGGCTATTTGAATATCCAGAGAACCTCCAGCACTCTTCACATTGTTTAACATCGGGAGCCTTCCACTTTCTTCTTAATTTTGTTTTGTAACCGAACATCCGAGGAGCACAGCCCTCCCTTCCATTGTTTTTTGAACATAGGGAGCTTCGCCTTCTTCCCTACATTTTGGCTTCCGGCTTTCTTCTGCCGTCTTTCGCCCTGGCACTTCAAGCACCCGCCAAACACACGTGTTAATGTTTATGGCCCAAATGGGCTCCAAATATGAATATCATTTTGATGGTACATGGATGAATTCTTTGAAGGGGGTGATTTTGGCCGGCATTTTCAACTCATGTATAAATGCACTTACGACACTTTGTGTTTGCAAGAGTCAAGAAGCCTTCCGTAGGTCTATCGAAGAGGCCTATTGAGGGAGTTGTCCTACCTTTTCCAGATGATGATGATTTCTAAGGAGCTTTCTGTCTGAATCAGGGGCCACCAATCCATTGATGCCAATCGTCGACGGACTCGTTTGATCAAAGGAAGAACACTGCAACCACATCAAGCAAAAGACAACTTTCAGGCAGTTTTAGCTATAGTGAAAAGGGAAATCAGCTAAATGAAAAAATTGCTACAGTAACTGGCACTAGATGACAAAACAGGGAAAAGACAATGAATGTATTTTAAATTGTTAGATATTGTGGGGTAGGTGAAACCCTAATGTAATTGAATTTGGGCCTATTGTGCCCTCAGCACACATGCCCCGTTGGGAACGGGGACCCTCTTTTCTTTTGCCTTGTCGGGTCTGTCGGGGCTGCCTCGTTTTGCGTGCCCCTCTTTTTTCACATTTTGCATGGTCGGTATTACCCTAAAGTTTCATCCTAAGATCGACCGTGGCTCCCCTTTTAAATTTTGGTGCCCTCCGGGGCCTTGTGCGTTCCTTGGGCCATTCGGGCTCTGGGGCGGCCCTGGGCCCCTTCAGGCCCGGGCCTCTGGGGTTCCCCTTTTGGGTTTCCCTCCTGCATTTGCCGCCCCGGTGGCGTTTTCGAGGCATCTTTCTGCCTTCCGGAACCCGCCCAGCCGTTTGCCGTTCGTTGTCGCCTATGGTTTTCCGGCCCAGATCTCGCTCCCTTGGTTGAGACTCCGGTCAGTCGGACCGGGATGTCAAAGCGATGGCAATCCTCAGTGGCCGCCAGCCGGGCTCCGGTTGTTTGCGGTACGCCGTGCGAGTTACCAAAATCAAGCGTGGCCGGAAACTCCTTCGGCCGAAAGCGTATGGTCCGGGGTATTGTTGTATGCGTGGACTCGATAGAAGTGCAAAATCTAACCGGCGTGAACTCTTCACGCACTCATCCGGCTATCCAGGGCCCGGTGTCGTTCTGACTTGCCATGGTCGTGGTCACCTAAAGGTATTAGTGGCGGTAGTTGTTGACCTCCACCGTAGGGATCGAAGCCCTTGTGGCAGCAGCAATTTGAATCTCACCGACTTTTGGCGCGAACGTACGAGGCATTAAATGCAGCATTAATGACTAGTCGGGTATATAAACCGGGGTCCGCCAAAGTCTTTTTAACTTGCGAATTTTAGCGGATTGGAGCAGCGACCGAATTGGAGCCCACTGTAAACTGCACCATCATGATCATCGACCCCAGCATCGTTCCGTCAACTCTACCGGTGCATCCCATCATCGTCCCGCTTAGCGAGTTGGAGGTAGGCCATCCTCGTTCGCTCTCCCGTTATTTTTGATCATTTTGAGGATTTAACTGAATTAAAGAACAAAATTAAAATGGTCTAAAAAGAACACCCCCGCATCGCACCCAAAACCCATGTGTTTGAATTTGCCGAGGGCCATCAGAATCACCCTTACCGTCTCCCGGGACTTACCCTCGCCATGGGTGTTCTTCGCACAGTGCGAGGGATCCTGCCGGACCCGAAACCTCCTGTTGCCGCTGGAATCGGAATCACAATCCCCGACGGAGGTCCGCCCTTCCGGGCCCGGGCCTCTGGGTTTCCCGTCCCGGGCTGCCGCCTTGAATTTTCTGCCGTTTTAAACTTCAAAATCTCCCGACCACGGCCCTGCTTCCGCGTCCCCGCAAACTTCCGGGCCCAGCCGTCCGGAGTTCTGCCCCCGGAAGTCCGTGACGTTTCCACCGTCCCTCGAGGCCAAACCCTCCCGGTTGCCCGACCTTCAGGCTCCGGGCTCGCTCTCACCGCCGCCGTCGCCCGAGCTATATTGAAATTTCCCGGCGGCTGTCTCCTCGCGGCGCCCCGGCCCCCGGGCCCCGGTTCCCCTTTCGCCGTCGCTGTCTATTCCTTTGCGGCGGCCGGCGTCCTCTGTCCCTCTAGATCCCGGGTCCCGGCTCCCCTTTCGTCGCCGCTGTGCTAGTCATCGCCAAATACCCTCGACGGCCCGTACCTCATGCTAATCCGCCTCCCGGGTCCCGGTATCGTTGACGCCGCCGTCACCTGTGGGTTGTCGTAGCCTACCGGCGGCCGTCCCCTTGCATCCTCCCGCGGACCAGAGCCCGAACGTTACCTCACCACCGTCGCTGCGCCACGTCCAAATTGCTAGGGCAGCGAACCTCTTTCGGCTCCCCGCCCTCCAGGCTCTGGTCATCTCCTCGCCGCCGCCTTTCAGAATGATCTAACAAGCACACGGCGACCGTCAGCTAGCAGCCTCCCGGCCTCCGGGTCCCGGTGCCCTGAATGACATGCGGTCTAAACTGTGAAACCAAACCTGTTTTCGGCCGTCCTTTTGCCTCCCGGGCTCCGGCTTCCGGACTTCCGCCGCCGGACTTTCGCCTGACGTCCGCCGCCACCGGCTTCCTTTGCCGGACTTCCTGCCAGCCTGAAACCCCCAGAGCTCCCCAAATCGATCCAAATCAAGTCCAATCGAGAATCTGACTTTGACCCATGTCTTAAATCAGGCCATTCTTCATCATGGGTCTCTTAAAACATTAAAATCTGACCAACGGGGGTATCCGGGAACTTTCGGGCGTGTTTTCCCTTCCTGGCAACATTCCTGCCAGGGAAGTCCAGCCCTCCGGGCCCGGATTGCTCTTTTGCCCTAAAGTGAAATCAATATCGTTAGAGAATTAAATTTATGATGCATTTGAATGGTTGGTTATATAATATGCTCGCAATACGGACTAACATTAATGTTTTCGGTGTTTTCTTGTGCTAACTTTGCCCTTTGCCTGCAAGATATATGGAATCGGCCGCAGGAACTTCAGGGGCCTCTACCAAAAGGGATAAGGGTAAGAAATCCGGAAGGGCCGCCCATGGGAAAGACGACAAAGACCAAATGAAGTTCTAATTTTAGGGTGAACCGCTCCAGTCAAAGGTTTCGACTGATTGGAAAGAGATCTCGGACACCAACATAGGCCAGGTGGACATAGATGAGTTCACCCAGAGGGTCAAGGTCGACCCTAAGACAAAGAATGCACGATTGATACGCCAAAGCGGAATCGCTAAAGCTGCTGGCTTCCCGCCGTCTCTAATAGCACCTGAGCTGGTAATGGCTTGCCGAGAAGCCTATCAGACGGATACCCGGACAATCGTAGACAAAGAAGGGAATATCCTTGCCGACATGTCTCCGGAAGGAATTAGAAAAACATTCCACATTCCGACATTCCCACATATGCAAGTCCCCACTTTGGACCACTGTCAGGCGGCATGGGATGCCAATCCATTGAACATCAAGAAGTCAATCAATGTTTACTGGTTGAAGGAGAAGCGGGGCAGCGCTGCAAAAGTTCCCCAAGAGCTATTCCGCAGCGATTTTCAAGAAGACTATCACGACTTGGTGACTATGCTAAGCCGAGTCATGGGCCTCCCAACAGCCGCCTACTTCTAGGAGTGGATGGCTTACTACATTGAGCAGATCATACGAGGAAATGAAGATGTGGAAACCAAGATCTCGTTTGACTGGGGGAGTATCATCAGCAACTGCTTCCACGAGCAGTTCGTGAATATCAAGAAAAGCAACAAATTCTATATGACCTCGTACCTAGTGTACTCATTGGCAGATCAGAGGCAATATAGTGGGCTCTTCATGGTGCCGAATGGAGATCACAAACGAGGGCTTAAGCCTTTTGATCGGTACCCTCAGCTACAATACCGCTACTTCAAAAAGGAGTACCACTTGATCAATGATGCCTTCATAGGCCATATTATCAGATTGATAGCCGGGGACTTTGAGAGAAGGGTATCTCATAGTGCCAGGGCACTCCTGAAGGAGTATGCCTTCTTATACATTCAGTTCCCTAAGTTCACTTACATCCATGCCCAGGGATTCACAGAACGGCCGAACAAGCTGCCCAGATACCCAAATGATAGGATCATTCTCCTGGAACTGTCTCGACAGCTCCAACATATTCAGGCAGTCGTTAGCCAGAAACACGTGGCAGGGATCCCTTATCCCATGATCCTCGGCCAGGGCCAGTATCGACTACAAACATCTCAATGCACCTGTAACTCAGAAAAGGAACTCAAGGAGTATAACTTTGAATGGTACAAGGCTCGGCCACGAATGGACCCCCACGGCCATGTCAGGAAGGCGCTAGAGCCGGCATACGCCCACCTGTACCATGTTGAAGATTTTTGGGCAGATTGTAGAGATGATAAGGAGGTCCGCCAGAGACACTACATGCGAATGACAGTGCAGTTTTTAAGGAGAGTGCAGCTATTTCCGGTGCCAGACCAGTTTGAGGAAGATGAGTCCACCTTGGTGCACCCGAGGTACCCTTCAGTTGCCGATCTGGCAATCCCCTCCATCGACTGGGATGAACAAGAGGTCGAGGACCTAGATACCATCACCCAGCCTATCATAGCTCGCACTAAGGAGTGGGTTGATAGGCAAGTGGAACAACTAAAGCAACAGGGGGTAACTCTTAAATACGAGGCACTCAAAAGTGGGTCGAGTGCCACAAAGGACGTTGCTGCCTCCCCATCAGCTGGTGAGACTTCCAAGTCTCCCCCCATCACCAAGTCCCAGAAGAGGAAAGAAGCAGAAACGACACAGTCCGGGGGCCCCAAAGAACAAGCAACAAAGGATACGGGAGGCTCGTCTCCAAAGAAGCTTAAAAGGACAGTGGTCACAACAGAGGCGCAGCCTCCATTGCTCCTTCCTCCCCCGATTGGTGTGTTGCCCCCCTCTCAGGCCGCAGCCGCCTCATCCCCACAAGCGATGGACATTTCTGTCCACCTTGCCTCTTCGCCCCCGACCGCGTCTATAGTCAATATTGACTCTTCCTCGAGCATGACCACTTCCCCTTCCTCTGCTGTTGTCATGTCACCCATCACCTCGCTACCTCTGGCAACAATACCATCGCCTGTTCCCCTTTCTAGCGTGCCCGAGGCTATTACACGGCACCTACAGAGTCTTCCCCCCGAGCTCTCGCAACTTTTAATGGACCCCGCTCTCCAAGCTGCCCTCGCCCAAGCCCTCGCAACATCTCAGCCTTCGCAACCACCAACAGGTCCGCCGGCCATGGAGGCCACCATGCAGATTTCCAAGGAGATGGAGGAGCTGGAGCAGGAGGCTTCAAAGCCTATGGAGGAGGAGGCCGATGACTATTACGAGCAACCCGAGCATGAGCATAGAACCATTGACAAGGTTGCTTATGAGGAAGAAGAGACGGGCTCCTCCGAGGCCGGGGATGGAGAGGATGGCTCGGGCGCTGGGAAAATTATTCAGATTTCTGATGAGGATGTTGGAAAAGGGGCGGAACCGTCGCCACGTGGTGAGGAGGGACAGCCACTAGAGGGGCAGCCCGAAAAGGATATCACTGAGGCAGAGACCCACATGGTAGGGAGCCCCGAGCCCGAGGCTGCTAAGAAGAGGAAAGAAGAAGAGGCAGCAAAAGAACAGGATCTCACTCAGATACTGACCACCAAGGCACCCGTCAAAAGCCTCGTGTTCTATCAAGACTCTGACGAGGAGGAGGATGCTGCCAGGGAAAGGGAAGAACTTGAAAAGGAAAAGGAGGCAGAGGTCTTGCCTCTGACTAGGATGGGTGAAGGCAGCCATGGTACACCCAAGGACCAATCCACCATGCCCGACTGGCTGGAAAAGAAACTCGAAAAGACTACTCCTGTCCTGAGCGACCCGAGGTCAAGATTGGAGGCTATCTTGGCTCGATCTCTAGCCACAACAAAGAAGGAGAAGAAGCCTAAGGTCCGTTCTAGGATAACCATGGACGCTTCTGGCTCCCGAGCTGCACAAGTAGCGATGCCAACTGTTGGCCAGGCCGGAGTAAGTTACAATATCTCCACGATTGACCTAGGGACTGCCACCAGGGAATAGAAGGTTGGACATCTGGAGGATTCAGTGGCTACGGTGGTGCATCTGATTAAGTAGGATAAGACCACCAAAAATGAGCTAAAGGCGTAGGTTGCTGCCCTAACCGACTACATCCAGCAGTGGTCTTCAATAGACGACCTCCCCACTACCTCGACGGCCACGCCACAGCTACTCTCCAAGGAGCAGATAGATAAGCTGGAGAGGAGGAAAAACTTAGAGAAGACCACGGAGGACTGGTTCCAGCAGGTTGCGAAGGTCAGAAATGTAGGGATCGACTTGGCTGTGCAGATAGCCAACAAGTTCCTAGACTTGATTCAGTCCTTGGAAGGCACGAAGAAGCTCTGCACCAACTTCCCTGCGATCTACGACTCTGCCTTCCCGAAGGTTGAGGCCATCCTTCAAATGCCAGAAAGCACGTGGGAAGAAAAGCTAGAACTGAAGAAGGAGGATCACTGGTTGGTTGACGTATGGCGCAGAGACCTCATCAACTGTAAAGAGAGGATGAAACAGATCCAAGGCAGAATAGATCCAGATATTGCGTGGATCAAGGAGATCTGAGCAGAATGCACCGAGTACCTCAAGCTAATGACAGACCATGATATGCCCACGGTGCAATTAGATGCGGAAAAGGTCAGGTCATATTTTGAAGAACAAATGAAGGACGGGACTGCCGGAGATATCACAACGGACTTCTTGAGTTTCGCTGCCCGTGCCTTCGATAGATCAGAACTCTTCAGAGATCAGGGCTCAAAGTATGACGAGGATTGGAAGCGGCTGGAAGAGAATGCAAAAGAATGGAGCTACCAGGCGTTGAGATGTGAAATCCTCGATATAGACAAGCTCCAGGCCGTGATCCTCAAGCATATTGAACACGCAGCCTCCGAGGAGCAACCAGACAGCCCAGCCGAGGAAGAAGACTTCCCAGAAGAGTAGCTACAGCCAAAGGAACAACAATTAGCTACAAGATGAAAATGCAAATAGTGTCATCCACTAGATGACAAAATAGGGAAAAGATAAAAGATGTTTTTTAATTGTAAATCTATTTAGGGGTAGGTGAAACCCTAATTTGTAATGAATCGTGGCCACACAATGGAAATGAATCTTGGCCATTCATTTGGTTTTTTGGAAACTATAAATAGAGCACTCCCCTCATTTGCAAAAGTGAGAGTTGAGTTGTTGTAAAGACATGCTGCTGAAATATATGAGAAATAGCATTGACTTGGTGCATTTCCTTGTTTTCTCTTATGTTAATTGATTCATTTCTCCAATCTTATATGTTAGCTTAGGTCTCTTTGCTGTTTAGTTGGCTGTTCATGTTATTTTGATAATTTTAGGAATGTTGTTGGCTCATGAAAATTCCCTCGCTTTGTCATAACTCCTTAGTCCATACCTTTTGTCAAGCATCGAAGGTAGATAGCTTTGCAAAGTTAGTCCTGACCGACGGTTTACTAATTTATCTTAGTCTACGTGATGTATGTGGTGGATGAAGGATAAAAATCAGAGTCTTAGAAGATTGCATGATTCCCATGATACTGTGAAATCCCTGGTTAAGTGGGATATTGTTTTGAAGGAATTGTCCATTGCAGGGACTCCATTATCACTATTCGCAGCAAGCTTTAGGCTTAGGAAATTTTCTTCCCCTTCGCTCTTTTTTTCACTTTCTTTAGAAACTGAACAACACCAAGGTTCATTGCACTTTATAAAGCCAAATCTAACGATTAGATGGAGTTTGAGACTGCTGTTTGAACCTACAGCCAAGACATAACTGCTTTCATGCTAAAAACTCTTTTTTTGAAGATCCAACTTCATGCTTTGTGCCCATACTTTGTGTTTCTGTAAGGCCGCCTTGTGATTCCAGCAAATCACATCAAACTACTGAGGTATCTTAGCATTGTCATGACCTGACACCCGAGATACCTTGGGATAGTGTTCTAACTGATTGTGGGAGATTGTCTTCAAAAGAGGTAGTGCATCTAATAATCGCCTGCGGTTGAGAAGTGCATAAAATACCATCAACAAGTATGATGCTAATGGACTACCATTCATGCTTTGTTGTCTCTTTCAACACAACATGGGTGGAAAGTTCATCAAATGGATGTAAAACTGCATTTTTAAATGGTGATATCAAAGAAACAGTATACATGACTCAACCATAAGGATATGCAGTCTGAGGTAAAGAACACGAGGTATGCAAGCTCATAAAATCATTGTATGGTTTGAAGCAAGCCTCTCGAGCCTAGAATGAAAAACTCACCAAGCATCTATTGAAGTTAAATTTTCAGCATTTTTAGTTTGTTGGTGCAACTCTCTTTGTTAAGAGGATTGGTGTCATTGTTGTCTATCTTGTTGTTTATGTGGATGATTTATTTCTTATTGTTAAGAATGCGGATTATAATCAAACTATGAAAGATCAATTGAAGCAAGGGTTTGAAATGACTGATTTGGGCCATCTTCATTACTATTTGGGCATTGAGGTGATTCAAAACCCCAAGTATATTTTCATCTCCCAGCAAAAAATATATTGGTGAACTTCTCTCTAAGTTTCACATGCTTGATTGTAAACCTCTGAGTAGAACAATGAAACAAAAAATTTAAAACTCACATCCACCAACTCTATGGCATTGGTTGATGCAACTTCATATAGGAAACTTGTTGGTAGTTTGATTTATGCAACTACTACCTGTCCAAATATTTCTTATTTTGTTGGGGTTCTCTCTAGATTTATACAACAACCTAGAGAGATTCATTAGTTAGCAGTCAAACGTGTTCTTTGATATTTGAAAGGAACTCAAAAATATGGGCTCAAATACTCAAAGGCCACAAATTTCTCATTTCTTGGATATTCAGATTTTGATTGTGTAGGTGATTTGGAAGATGAAAAATCTACATCTGATTTCAAGATGCATGTTAGAAGAAAAAAAATATAGAGATAGAAAATGCTACAATATAAAACACATTATATTCATTAATTTGATTGATTAAAAAAAAGGCTAAAACCAACTTGATTAAATAGATACATTGCAATAGCCCTACAAGGAAACTTATATTCAGCTCTACAGTTTGAAATAGAAAAGGCTAAAACAACTTATAAGATTGATTTGGCATATTCTAATATAAACTACACAAACTGTAGGAGAAATTAGAAACTTCCTTCCAACACTCCCCCTTAATTTTGACCACATGCTTCAACATTTTTATTCTTCATTATTTTGTTTTCCAAGTCTTCTGACTCACTCAATCTTCAATCTTCATGATACCTTCAAATTATCTTCAACTCTTCACCAACTACTGGGGCAATCCTTCAAACTTTGTTTGACAAACATTTCTTTTAACATGCCAACATTTAGGTTTATACAATCTCGTAAACATACCTGTAAGTTTTCTCCAATTGGATCCATCAATCCACCTATAATTTATCTACATACAATCTTTCACAGATTGTCCATTCCATTCCATGTTCCAACAAGTTTTTTCTTAGTGATTCTTCAACCCACAAATTTTACAAGGATGAAGATCCCAACATTTCTTTGTTTTATTTCTTTCTCTATGACAATGAGAACATTGCATAAAATCCATGCTTTTAGCTGATTTACATGAACCTGTAACACTTAAGCATTGTAACATCCATCCACTTAAAACACCAGTAATCTCAAGAATTTACTAGAAGGTAAATAAACTTAGTAAACATGAGAGAGAATTTTTTTTTTTTAAACATTTGTATAAGCACAAAAATTAAGTACAACAGTACAACTTTTCTAGATAAATTCAAACTTGAATTCACATGTAATTGTAACTAGAATCAAGAGAATTCCTTACACTATTCAATTATATCACAAAATATATAATTAGCATAAAGAATAGTTTTACCTCATAGGTTGATTGCCATAAACCATAACATGGAGTTCACTGCATCTGAAATGTTGATGTCAAACTTCACGATACTCAGTGAGTCTTTCGTTACAGAGGGAGAGCATCATCCTAGTGCTTTTCCTCCAACCGCGGACCCAAGTGGTCCCCCGCACACTTCCTAACTGGAAGTGCCCCGGCCCTTCACGAAGGGTATAGATATAAGGAACCGACAAGTTTCACCATCTGAGTCCTAGTGATGTGTCCTACAAAACTCAATCGACCATACAACTCTGGATCCCTCCTAGCTAAGTATGATCATACTGATTGGTTGTTCCATCTAGACACACACCTCTTACTCGTCTAAGAAACTATCTCATCCTATAGTTTTTTTTTCTTACTTTATTTTGTATTCTAGACACAACTAGTATGTATAGAAAATCCATTCTAGTCAATCCGACCTAGAATTAATCCATAATTCATTACAAACATGTAATGCAAAGATTAGATATTTCAAACCTTTTCAAAAGTCCCTTATTGCGTTCTTGCAATATCTAGGGTTTATGATGTCTTGTCATTTACTTCTCAAGATTCAATAACCAACATCTCGATGTGTTAAATTGAGTTTCAACACAATCAAAGAATCTCTTAAGGTGTTATAAAGACCTCCTGTCTTACTCAAAAGCTTTCTCGACCTTACACTGACAATTAAAATATATATGTACAATGTCATATATGACTTAAGGTTTATAGATTTCCTACATCCTCCTTGTTTCAATACTAGGGTTCAACTTCTCTAACCCAATGCATGGAAATATCATCATCCTTGATCCTCCAAAGGTAATAACATAAGTATAACTAATTTTAAGAACAAAATGCCTCTAGTCTTTTCTAGACCACTTGACATTGTTTGAATTCACATTTTAAATACATGAATAAACATAGAATTCAAGCTATTCCTTCACCAATGTAATGTCTAAAATAATATTATCATGTCAAATCAATAGTCTTGATCTAAGTCCATCTTCCAACATATGTTTGGTTTCTATATCTTATAAGCATATAAATACCTAGGACATTTAATTCCACCAATAAACTAGGCAGGAGTTTAGTGCCACCAAAAGGACAATACAACTTTCCTCTTATCTATTCTCTCCTTATCCAACAAGGAGTCAACATATCCTTCAATTACACAAGATGCGTCTTGGATAACATAGTAACTATCATTAATAGTTAAACTCAACTATAGGAAATTTGGGTCTCCACGTCACCTTATTCCACTTTCTAATGATATCATAAGTCGAACCATATTCACCACCCTAGGTCTATCCATGGTTCTCAATTCCAATATAAACTATTCCATAAGGTAGAATCATATCCGTGTTATTCTAGGCAAACCTTACCTTGCTTAATTAGTGTGATTATGCATTGATTGCCGACTCACATAGCTTTAATGATCTATACACGTCCTTTATCCAAATTGAGCCATCATTTGGTTTGAGTGTCTTAGCACACTTTTGGGTTAAGAATGCATCGGCCATCAACCACGACATAGTATGAGTATCGATGTTTTAAGCTCGGTCTACGTGGCCATGAGCCAATACTCAGTAAGGAACTTGATTTAATGCAACTTGGCCTTTGGTTTCAAGCATTGCTACAGCCAAGATTGCATTACAAAGAAGCTACAAGATTAACTCATCATTATGTTGCAATTCAAGCATTGGCATGTCATTCCCGAATATGGTATACACACAAAGATATACATATAATGTGGTCTACACTCTACTAGGCTTACAACCACGAAGGCCTTTTCGATAACACAGAAAATTAACAGCAAAAAGCCATAGGGGTAAAATCTTTCATAATAGTTATTCATACTATCAAGTTTCATACCTGATTTCCTGTCGATAGCTCTAACATGAACCTGAGGTGTGCTTAGCTACTACTATATCAAACATTCTCCCTTAGACTCGACTCCTTACTCAAGGCTTCGCTCTGTTTGATTCTATCGACATTGTTAGTCGACGAATATATCAATTCTCAGCTATAATGGCCTCGATCCATTGTTATAGTATGGATTATAATGTATTAAGCTCGCCGGCCTTCGTGACCTTGAGCTACAGGTATAACGTGGTAAACATTGCAATGTAGCTCGACTCTCACGACTATGATATTTAGCATAAGAAGGGATTCAACATATTGAAGCTCGACCTCCTGGCCTCAAGGAAATCACAGAAAGGTACATAATATAGTAAATCTCAACCATAAGTCTCGACCTTAGGCACAGTGAAGAATGGAGAGCAATACGGCCCGGTCGTAAGGTCTAGAGCCTTGTAAAAGAAAAGGAAAGCTTAAAAGATATTCAAACTTGACCGTAAGGTCTGAATCATTACGATATAGAATATATCAGAGATACTGAAACCACAGTAAAAACATCAACCCCCCCTATGATATGCATGTTACGAGAGTTCAATATAAAGGAACTCATAACTGAATATGTACGCAAGATAACATCCTTTACTCTACCTGAGCACAGTCCTTCCAATTGCGAAGGTATTCCCTGTTCAACCTCCATTTTCCTCCTGCTCTCTGTGTCTTTTCTTGCGAAGGTCCTGTCCATGAACCGACCCAGGACTCTTTGATGCACTCTCCTCTCCCATTTCCGTTACTTCCAAGACGTTTTTTTTTTTTTTTCGAGGGATCCCCGTTTTCTTCTCTTCCCCCGTAATAGTAGTGAATGAATTGCCTTCTTCCACAATCCCCGTAAAAAGCATAAAGTTACCTCTCCTCCCCAAAATGGCCACGCTCCCTATTTTCCCCAAAACTCGAGCCCATCACCAAAAGTAGTTGAGTAATTGTCTCCTCGTAACCGCCTGGAGTGAGAGAGTGATGTTTTGAATTGCCCCCGCATAACTCCCTATCTCTCCCAACACATAACCGTTTCTTGACCGATAGAAAAGGCCACTACCGGCGGTTGCAACAATACTCTGGCATGCGTGGGTGACTCAGCGAGTGACAAGGAGCAATTGATGATCATGCCCTCACCAAAGATTCTAAAAGTTGAACAATTTCTTCAAAGTAATTTTCTCTTCTTAAATAAAAGTTGGGTCATATAGTTTAACTCTCAGCTTATGTAGCCATTGCCAATTTAACATATATTTTAACATATTAATAATTTAAGAAATATTAATGTCATGGGAAAGGTTGACGATATAGGTCGTTACGTCGTCAAACTAGCATATTCATCAAAACGAACGAATTCAATGATGATCATCATAATGACTTCCTTTTGCAAGGAATCGGGCTATCATATTAGTTCCCCGACTTATTAAGCCAATTTAAACTATTAACCAGAATAGACAAAATGAACAACCAATTACGCAATTGATGACATGACATAAACTCGTTACGACATAAGAAGCATCGTGCTCAACAGAAAATTATCTTAGTCATAAAACAACTAATGTTCAACCTTGACGACGTCACTATCCCCAAAACGACTAGGTTGACGTTAAGCAACTAGAAATAGACTTAAGACGGTGACAACCTGTTTTACTCCTTGTATCTATTCCCTTCTCTCTGATGATGCTCTCCCTCCCCTTCTCGGAGGGCGGAAACCTGTTTCCTGAATGCAACTTGCAATCAACAACACAATACTAGTGTTTCAGTAATCATTTTCATAGTCCTCATGAGATCATCACATCTTGACCACTTTTAAACTCATGTCAAATTTTAGTCAAACAAACATGCCTCATGAAAACATTGATTTTTCTAGCCATTTTAACTAAACATCAAATCATTGAAACATGCATAATTATCTACTAATTACTTCAAAGTAAAAAGTAAAACATAGTTAAAGTTAGTGTAACACTTACATCATCATTTTTATTTCTGTGACCATACCCAAGGCCTTCATTTCTTGGCCTCACAATTGGTTGAATGGGATCTTTCATTCCTTGCCCATGTTTTCCCAAACCTTTACCTGTATAACACATTTTTTTATAATTTTAAAACCAATATTTCTGTCATTACCATTTACACTATCATTTTTATGTTTACATTCCTCATTTATAAGAACTTCAACTTTATCACATAAATCATTTGATTTATCAAATGAACAATATAGATCCTTTGTACCACAAGCAACATCACTTACCAATGACTTTGTCCTTAAACATTTATTTTCTTGTTTCAACTTTGATAATTCTTTTTGTAAACAATTTTCTTCTTCTAACAATTTCAGCTTTTCTTCTAAATCTTCATTCTTTTTCTTAACCTCATCAAGCAATTTTAGTCTTTCTCCTAATTCTTCATTATTTCTTTTAACATTACCCAATTCCTTTTCAAGATTCTCAATTTCACATAAAGAATCATATTTCTCCTTTATTAACTCTTTTAATTTTCTTGCTAATTCAAAATTGTCATTTTTAACTTTCATCAATTCTTCCTCCAAAACTTCATTTTCTTTCTTAACACGTTTGCAAGCTTTACCCATTGAAACAAATGATTAACTACACCTTACATTTGCACTTGATTGTGATTCTGCTACCGATTTACCTTTCAACCAACTTCAAACAATTTCTTTTTTCCTTTGCTTAGACTGTGATTTTCAATTAAAACAACTAGATCCCCCCCTTAACAATAGCAAAATAAAACACTGCAACTTACTTTTTATCTTAGCCTTTTAGTGACTTTAAACTGTATCTCTCCTTGACTGGTGGCTTCTATGCCTTTCTTTCAATGGCTATCAGCTCTTCACATAATCGCCTTAACTCTTCCATACATTAAACACCGATCTACCAACATTTCTTATGGAAGTGATCCTTCATTGGGCAGTTTTGATCTCCTATGAATCTTTTTTTTCTTTTGGACAACACTTTTCTCCTTCAAACGGCTTCACATCAACAACTTTCTCTATAACTGCAATTAACAGCAAATGATCTCCTTTGAAAACTTTTGGTGCTCAGTTATAATCTGCAATAAAACAAAACACAATCTCCCTTTTTTTATAATATATAATTTGCAACTCTTTTCAGCTGCAGCTAGCTATGATCTTTGCAAATACCTTACATTGAATGAAGACTACTATCCTTTAGTCCTTAGATGGTGGCTGCAATGAGCCCAACAATTCTCAGCAATCTGCCCTCTTTTGCATACAATAATTTAACTATAACTAGGAGACACTTTTCATTCTGACCTGTGCTATGATAACCAAGATCTTCAACTAGCTCTGATACCACATGTTAGAAAAAAAAATAGTAAGACAAAAAATATACAGAGAATGCTACAACATAAAACACATTATATTCATTAATTTGATTGATTCCAAAAAAAGGTTACAACTTGATTAAATAGATACATTGCAACAGCCTTACAATGAAACTTCTATTCATCTCTACAATCCGAAATAGAAAAGACTAAAACAACTTATAAGATTGGTTTGGCAGATTCTAAGATAAACTACAAAAACTGCGGGAGAAATCAGAAACTTCCTTCCAACATAATGCATCTTGGATCTGTTGTTATTTCTTGGAAATCTAAAAAACAACCACTCCCAGCTCTCTCCTCTGCAGAAGCTAAATATATGGCAGCCTCTGAGGCCACTTGGGAGATCTAATTATGG
>VDFB02287000.1:0-18730 GCA_007258455.2 Sequoia sempervirens
ATATGGAATCGGCCACAGGAACTTCAGGGGCCTCTACCGAAAAGGACAAAGGTAAGAAATCCGGAAGGGCCGCCCATGGGAAAGACAACAAAGACCAAATGAAGTTCCAATTTCAAGGTGAACCGCTCCAGTCAAAGGTTTCGACTGACTGGAAAGAGATCTCGGACACCAACATAGGCCAGGTGGACATAGATGAGTTCACCCAGAAGGTCAAGGTCGATCCCAAGACAAAGAATGCCCGATTGATATGCCAAAGTGGAATCGCTAAAGCTGTCGGCTTCCCTCCGTCTCTAATAGCACCTGAGCTGGTAATGGCTTGCTAAGAAGCCTACCAGACAGACACGTGAACGATCGTGGACAAAGAAGGGAATATCCTTGCCGACATGTCTCCAGAAGGAATTAGAAAATATTCTACATTCTGACATTCCCACATATGCAAGTCCCCACTTTGGAGCAGTGTCAGGCGGCATGGGATGCCAATCCATTGAACATCAAGAAGTCAATCAACGTTTACTGGTTGAAGGAGAAGCGGGGCAGTGCTGCAAAAGTTCCCCAAGAGCTGTTCCGCAGCGATTTTCAAGAAGACTATCACGACTTGGTGACTATGCTAAGCAGAGTCATGGGCCTCCCAGCAGCCGCCTACTTCCAGGAGTGGATGGCTTACTACATTGAGCAGATCATACGAGGAAATGAAGATGTGGAAACCAAGATCTCGTTTGACTGGGGGAGTATCATCAGCAACTGCTTCCACGAGCAGTTCGTGAATATCAAGAAAAGCAACAAGTTCTATATGACCTCGTACCTGGTGTACTCATTAGCGGATCAGAGGCAATATAGTGGGCTCTTCATGGTGCCGAATGGAGATCACAAACGAGGGCTTAAGCCTTTTGACCGGTACCCTCAGCTACAATACCGCTACTTCAAAAAGGAGTACCGCCGGATCAATGATGCCTTCATAGGCCATATTATCAGATTAATAGCCGGGGACTTCGAGAGAAGGTTATCTCACAGCGCCAGGGCACTCCTGAAGGAGTATGCCTTCTTATACATTTAGTTCCCTAAGTTCACTTACATCCGTGCCCAGGGATTCACGGAACGGCTGAACAAGTTGCCCAGATACCCAAATGATAGGATTATTCTCCTGGAGCTTTCCTAGCAGCTCCAACATATTTAGGCAGTCTTCAGCCAGAAACAGGTAGCAGGGATCCCCTATCCCATGATCCTCGGCCAGGCCGCAAGATCTACCGCGAAACATCTCAATGCTTGCACCCTAAAAGGAACTCGTTGAAAGTATAACTTTGAGCTGGTACACGGCTCGCCTACCTAATGGACCCTCACAGCCCACGCCAAAGAAGGCGGCCAGTCGCATAATGCCCACCTGTACCATGTTGAAGATTTCTGGGCAGATTGTAGAGATGATAAGGAGGTCCGCCACAGACACTACATGCGAATGACGGTGCAGTTCTTAAGGAGAATACAGCTGTTTCCGGTACTAGACCAACTTGAGGAAGATGAATCCACCCTGGTGCACCCGAGGTACCCTGCGGTTTTTGACCTGGCGATCCCCTCCATCAACTGGGATGAACAAGAGGTCGAGGACCTGGATATTATCACAAAGCCAATTATAACTCGCACCAAGGAGTGGGTTGATGGGCAAGTGGAACAACTAAAGCAACAGGGGGTAACTCTAACATACGAGGCACTCAAAAAAGCCGCCACAAGTGCCACGTGAGGACGCTGTCGCTTCCCCATCACCGCGTGTTCCAAGTCTCCCCCATCAACAGCCTTAAGAGAAGAGAGGTAGAAAGCAGCACGGGGCCCCGGGGCCCCGGCGAACAAGCACAAAGGATACCGAGGCCCATTCCCCAAGAAGCTCGTGCCATCATTAATCACAACAGAGGCGTGAGCCTCCATTGCCCTTCCTCCCCTTAACCGTGTTGCCCCCTCTCAGCCACATCCGGGCCATCCCTTTACGCCGGTGGACATTGCCCAACTTGCCTTCGCTTCTACCGAAGCCTTATAGTCAATATTGACTCTTCCTCGAGCATGACCACTTTCCCTTTCTCTACTGCTGCCATGTCACCCATCACCTCCCTGCCTCTGGCAACAATACCATCACCTGTTCCACTTTCTAGCGTGCCCGAGGCCATTACACGACACCTGCAGAGTCTTCCCCCTGAGCTCTCGCAACTTTTAATGGACCCCGCTCTCTAGGCTGCCCTCGCCCAAGCCCTCGCCACATCTCAGCCTTCGCAACCACCAACAGGTCCGCCGGCCATGGAGGTCACCATGCAGATTTCCAAGGAGATGGAGGAGCTGGAGCAGGAGGCTTCAAAGCTTATGGAGGAGGAGGCCGATGACTATTACGAGCAACCCGAGCACGAGCATAGAACCATTGACGAGGTTGCTTATGAGGAAGAAGAGACGGGCTCCTCCGAGGGCGGGGATGGAGAGGATGACTCGGGCGCCGGGAAAATTATTCAGATTTCTGATGAGGATGTTGGAAAAGGGGCGGAACCATCGCCATGTGGTGAGGAGGGACAGCCACCAGAGGGGCAGCCCGAAAAGGATATCACTGAGGTAGAGACCCACATGGTAGGGAGCCCCGAGCCCGAGGCTGCTAAGAAGAGGAAAGAAGAAGAGGCAGCAAAAGAACAGGATCTCACTCAGATACTGACCACCAACGCACCCGTCAAAAGCCTCGTGTTCTATCAAGACTCTGATGAGGAGGAGGATGCTGCCAAGGAAAAGGAAGAACTTGAAAAGGAAAAGGAGGCAGAGGTCTTACCTCTGACTAGGACGGGTGAAGGCAGCCATGGTACACCCAAGGATAAATCTGCCATGCCCGACTGGCTGGAAAAGCAGCTCGAAAAGACTACTCTTGTCCCGAGCGACCCGAGGTCGAGATTGGAAGCCATCTTGGCTCGATCTCTAGCCACAACAAAGAAGGAGAAGAAGCCTAAGGTCCATTCCAGGATAACCATGGACGCTTCTGGCTCCTGGGCTACACAAGTAGCAACGCCAACTGTTGGCCAGGCCGGAGTAAGCTACAATATCTCCACGATCGACCTAGGGACAGCCACCAGGGAACAGAAGGTCAGACATCTGGAGGAGTCAGTGGCCACGGTGGTGCATCTGATTAAGCAGGATAAGATCACCAAAGATGAGCTAAAGGCGCAGGTTGCTGCCCTAACCGACTACATCCAGCAGTGGTCTTCAATAGACGACCTTCCCACTACCTCGACGGCCACTCCTCAGCTACTCTCCAAGGAGCAGATAGATAAGCTGGAGAGGAGGAAAAACTTAGAGAAGACCACGGAGGACTGGTTCCAGCAGGTTGCGAAGGTCGGAAACGTAGGGATCGGCTTGGCTGTGCAGATAGCCAACAAGTTCCTAGACTTGATTCAGTCCTTGGAAGGCACGAGGAAGCTCTGCACCAACTTCCCTGCGATCTACGACTCTGCCTTCCCGAAGGTTGAGGCCATCCTTCAAATGCCAGAAAGCACGTGGGAAGAAAAGCTAGAACTGAAGAAGGAGGATCACTGGTTGGTTGACATATGGCGCAGAGACCTCATCAACCGTAAAGAGAGGATGGAACAGATCCAAGGCAGAATAGATCCAGATATTGCGTGGATCAAGGAGATCTGAGCAGAATGCGCCGAGTACCTCAAGCTGATGACAGGCCATGATATGCCCACGGTGCAATTAGATGCAGAAAAGGTCAGGTCGTATTTTGAGGAACGGATGAAGGACGGGACTGCCGGAGATATCACAACGGACTTCTTGAGTTTCGCTGCCCGTGCCTTCGATAGATCAGAGCTCTTCAGAGATCAGGGCTCAAAGTATGATGAGGATTGGAAGCGGCTGGAAGAGAATGCCAAAGAATGGAGCTACCAGGCGTTGAGATGTGAAATCCTCGATATAGACAAGCTCCAGGCCGTGATCCTCAAGCATATTGAACACGCAGCCTCCGAGGAGCAACCAGACAGCCCAGCCGAGGAAGAAGACTTCCCAGAAGAGTAGCTACAGCCAAAGGAACAACAATTAGCTACAAGACGAAAATGCAAATAGTGTCATCCACTAGATGACAAAATAGGGAAAAGACAAAAGATGTTTTTTAATTGTAAATCTATTTTGGGGGTAGGTGAAACCCTAATTTGTAATGAATCGTGGCCACACAATGGAAATGAATCTTGGCCATTCATTTGGTTTTTTGGAAACTATAAATAGAGCACTCCCCTCATTTGCAAAAGTGAGAGTTGAGTTGTTGTAAAGACATGCTGCTGAAATATATGAGAAATAGCATTGACTTGGTGCATTTCCTTGTTTTTTCTCATGTTAATTGATTCATTTCTCCAATCTTATATGTTAGCTTAGGTCTCTTTGCTGTTTAGTTAGCTGTTCATGTTATTTGGATAATTTTAGGAATGCTGTTGGCTGTTCATGAAAATTCCTGCTTTGTTGATGATCCCTTAGTCCATACTTTTTGCTGTTTGCTGAAGGTAGATAGCTTTGCAAAGTTAGCCTGGACCTGATTTAAGCTGCCTCAAACACTTATCTTTAGTTCATGCATGTATGTGGTGGATGAAGGATAAAAATCTGCAGCCCTTAGAAGATTGCACGATTCCCATGATACTGTGAAATCCCTGGTTAAGTGGGATATTGTTTTGAAGGAATTGTCCATTGCAGGGACTCCATTATCACTGTTCGCAGCAAGCTTTAGGCTTAGGAACTTTCCTTCCCCTTCGCTCTTTTTTCACTTTCTTTAGAAACTGAACAACACCAAGGTTCATTGCACTTTATAAAGCCAAATCTAACGATTAGATGGAGTTTGAGACTGCTGTTTGAACCTACAGCCAAGACATAACTACTTTCATGCTAAAAACTCTTTTTTCGAAGATCCAACTTCATGCTTTGTGCCCATACTTTGTGTTTCTGTAAGGCCGCCTTGTGATTCCAGCAAATCACATCAAACTACTGAGGTATCTTAGCATTGTCATGACCTGACACCCGAGAGACCTTGGGATAGTGTTCTGCAATTCGATTGTGGGAGATTGTCTTTCAAGAGAGGTAGTGCATCTACACAACGCCTGTGTTGAGAAGTGCATAAAAACACAAGTATGATGCTAATGGACTACCATTCATGCTTTGTTGTCTCTTTCAACACAACATGGGTGGAAAGTTCATCAAATGGATGTAAAACTGCATTTTTAAATGGTGATATCAAAGAAACAGTATACATGACTCAACCATAAGGATATGCAGTCTGAGGTAAAGAACACGAGGTATGCAAGCTCATAAAATCATTGTATGGTTTGAAGCAAGCCTCTCGAGCCTAGAATGAAAAACTCACCAAGCATCTATTGAAGTTAAATTTTCAGCATTTTTAGTTTGTTGGTGCAACTCTCTTTGTTAAGAGGATTGGTGTCATTGTTGTCTATCTTGTTGTTTATGTGGATGATTTATTTCTTATTGTTAAGAATGCGGATTATAATCAAACTATGAAAGATCAATTGAAGCAAGGGTTTGAAATGACTGATTTGGGCCATCTTCATTACTATTTGGGCATTGAGGTGATTCAAAACCCCAAGTATATTTTCATCTCCCAGCAAAAAATATATTGGTGAACTTCTCTCTAAGTTTCACATGCTTGATTGTAAACCTCTGAGTAGAACAATGAAACAAAAAATTTAAAACTCACATCCACCAACTCTATGGCATTGGTTGATGCAACTTCATATAGGAAACTTGTTGGTAGTTTGATTTATGCAACTACTACCTGTCCAAATATTTCTTATTTTGTTGGGGTTCTCTCTAGATTTATACAACAACCTAGAGAGATTCATTAGTTAGCAGTCAAACGTGTTCTTTGATATTTGAAAGGAACTCAAAAATATGGGCTCAAATACTCAAAGGCCACAAATTTCTCATTTCTTGGATATTCAGATTTTGATTGTGTAGGTGATTTGGAAGATGAAAAATCTACATCTGATTTCAAGATGCATGTTAGAAGAAAAAAAATATAGAGATAGAAAATGCTACAATATAAAACACATTATATTCATTAATTTGATTGATTAAAAAAAAGGCTAAAACCAACTTGATTAAATAGATACATTGCAATAGCCCTACAAGGAAACTTATATTCAGCTCTACAGTTTGAAATAGAAAAGGCTAAAACAACTTATAAGATTGATTTGGCATATTCTAATATAAACTACACAAACTGTAGGAGAAATTAGAAACTTCCTTCCAACACTCCCCCTTAATTTTGACCACATGCTTCAACATTTTTATTCTTCATTATTTTGTTTTCCAAGTCTTCTGACTCACTCAATCTTCAATCTTCATGATACCTTCAAATTATCTTCAACTCTTCACCAACTACTGGGGCAATCCTTCAAACTTTGTTTGACAAACATTTCTTTTAACATGCCAACATTTAGGTTTATACAATCTCGTAAACATACCTGTAAGTTTTCTCCAATTGGATCCATCAATCCACCTATAATTTATCTACATACAATCTTTCACAGATTGTCCATTCCATTCCATGTTCCAACAAGTTTTTTCTTAGTGATTCTTCAACCCACAAATTTTACAAGGATGAAGATCCCAACATTTCTTTGTTTTATTTCTTTCTCTATGACAATGAGAACATTGCATAAAATCCATGCTTTTAGCTGATTTACATGAACCTGAATAATTTTACATTGTAACATCCATCCACTTAAAACACCAGTAATCTCAAGAATTTACTAGAAGGTAAATAAACTTAGTAAACATGAGAGAGAATTTTTTTTTTTTAAACATTTGTATAAGCACAAAAATTAAGTACAACAGTACAACTTTTCTAGATAAATTCAAACTTGAATTCACATGTAATTGTAACTAGAATCAAGAGAATTCCTTACACTATTCAATTATATCACAAAATATATAATTAGCATAAAGAATAGTTTTACCTCATAGGTTGATTGCCATAAACCATAACATGGAGTTCACTGCATCTGAAATGTTGATGTCAAACTTCACGATACTCAGTGAGTCTTTCGTTACAGAGGGAGAGCATCATCCTAGTGCTTTTCCTCCAACCGCGGACCCAAGTGGTCCCCCGCACACTTCCTAACTGGAAGTGCCCCGGCCCTTCACGAAGGGTATAGATATAAGGAACCGACAAGTTTCACCATCTGAGTCCTAGTGATGTGTCCTACAAAACTCAATCGACCATACAACTCTGGATCCCTCCTAGCTAAGTATGATCATACTGATTGGTTGTTCCATCTAGACACACACCTCTTACTCGTCTAAGAAACTATCTCATCCTATAGTTTTTTTTTCTTACTTTATTTTGTATTCTAGACACAACTAGTATGTATAGAAAATCCATTCTAGTCAATCCGACCTAGAATTAATCCATAATTCATTACAAACATGTAATGCAAAGATTAGATATTTCAAACCTTTTCAAAAGTCCCTTATTGCGTTCTTGCAATATCTAGGGTTTATGATGTCTTGTCATTTACTTCTCAAGATTCAATAACCAACATCTCGATGTGTTAAATTGAGTTTCAACACAATCAAAGAATCTCTTAAGGTGTTATAAAGACCTCCTGTCTTACTCAAAAGCTTTCTCGACCTTACACTGACAATTAAAATATATATGTACAATGTCATATATGACTTAAGGTTTATAGATTTCCTACATCCTCCTTGTTTCAATACTAGGGTTCAACTTCTCTAACCCAATGCATGGAAATATCATCATCCTTGATCCTCCAAAGGTAATAACATAAGTATAACTAATTTTAAGAACAAAATGCCTCTAGTCTTTTCTAGACCACTTGACATTGTTTGAATTCACATTTTAAATACATGAATAAACATAGAATTCAAGCTATTCCTTCACCAATGTAATGTCTAAAATAATATTATCATGTCAAATCAATAGTCTTGATCTAAGTCCATCTTCCAACATATGTTTGGTTTCTATATCTTATAAGCATATAAATACCTAGGACATTTAATTCCACCAATAAACTAGGCAGGAGTTTAGTGCCACCAAAAGGACAATACAACTTTCCTCTTATCTATTCTCTCCTTATCCAACAAGGAGTCAACATATCCTTCAATTACACAAGATGCGTCTTGGATAACATAGTAACTATCATTAATAGTTAAACTCAACTATAGGAAATTTGGGTCTCCACGTCACCTTATTCCACTTTCTAATGATATCATAAGTCGAACCATATTCACCACCCTAGGTCTATCCATGGTTCTCAATTCCAATATAAACTATTCCATAAGGTAGAATCATATCCGTGTTATTCTAGGCAAACCTTACCTTGCTTAATTAGTGTGATTATGCATTGATTGCCGACTCACATAGCTTTAATGATCTATACACGTCCTTTATCCAAATTGAGCCATCATTTGGTTTGAGTGTCTTAGCACACTTTTGGGTTAAGAATGCATCGGCCATCAACCACGACATAGTATGAGTATCGATGTTTTAAGCTCGGTCTACGTGGCCATGAGCCAATACTCAGTAAGGAACTTGATTTAATGCAACTTGGCCTTTGGTTTCAAGCATTGCTACAGCCAAGATTGCATTACAAAGAAGCTACAAGATTAACTCATCATTATGTTGCAATTCAAGCATTGGCATGTCATTCCCGAATATGGTATACACACAAAGATATACATATAATGTGGTCTACACTCTACTAGGCTTACAACCACGAAGGCCTTTTCGATAACACAGAAAATTAACAGCAAAAAGCCATAGGGGTAAAATCTTTCATAATAGTTATTCATACTATCAAGTTTCATACCTGATTTCCTGTCGATAGCTCTAACATGAACCTGAGGTGTGCTTAGCTACTACTATATCAAACATTCTCCCTTAGACTCGACTCCTTACTCAAGGCTTCGCTCTGTTTGATTCTATCGACATTGTTAGTCGACGAATATATCAATTCTCAGCTATAATGGCCTCGATCCATTGTTATAGTATGGATTATAATGTATTAAGCTCGCCGGCCTTCGTGACCTTGAGCTACAGGTATAACGTGGTAAACATTGCAATGTAGCTCGACTCTCACGACTATGATATTTAGCATAAGAAGGGATTCAACATATTGAAGCTCGACCTCCTGGCCTCAAGGAAATCACAGAAAGGTACATAATATAGTAAATCTCAACCATAAGTCTCGACCTTAGGCACAGTGAAGAATGGAGAGCAATACGGCCCGGTCGTAAGGTCTAGAGCCTTGTAAAAGAAAAGGAAAGCTTAAAAGATATTCAAACTTGACCGTAAGGTCTGAATCATTACGATATAGAATATATCAGAGATACTGAAACCACAGTAAAAACATCAACCCCCCCTATGATATGCATGTTACGAGAGTTCAATATAAAGGAACTCATAACTGAATATGTACGCAAGATAACATCCTTTACTCTACCTGAGCACAGTCCTTCCAATTGCGAAGGTATTCCCTGTTCAACCTCCATTTTCCTCCTGCTCTCTGTGTCTTTTCTTGCGAAGGTCCTGTCCATGAACCGACCCAGGACTCTTTGATGCACTCTCCTCTCCCATTTCCGTTACTTCCAAGACGTTTTTTTTTTTTTTTCGAGGGATCCCCGTTTTCTTCTCTTCCCCCGTAATAGTAGTGAATGAATTGCCTTCTTCCACAATCCCCGTAAAAAGCATAAAGTTACCTCTCCTCCCCAAAATGGCCACGCTCCCTATTTTCCCCAAAACTCGAGCCCATCACCAAAAGTAGTTGAGTAATTGTCTCCTCGTAACCGCCTGGAGTGAGAGAGTGATGTTTTGAATTGCCCCCGCATAACTCCCTATCTCTCCCAACACATAACCGTTTCTTGACCGATAGAAAAGGCCACTACCGGCGGTTGCAACAATACTCTGGCATGCGTGGGTGACTCAGCGAGTGACAAGGAGCAATTGATGATCATGCCCTCACCAAAGATTCTAAAAGTTGAACAATTTCTTCAAAGTAATTTTCTCTTCTTAAATAAAAGTTGGGTCATATAGTTTAACTCTCAGCTTATGTAGCCATTGCCAATTTAACATATATTTTAACATATTAATAATTTAAGAAATATTAATGTCATGGGAAAGGTTGACGATATAGGTCGTTACGTCGTCAAACTAGCATATTCATCAAAACGAACGAATTCAATGATGATCATCATAATGACTTCCTTTTGCAAGGAATCGGGCTATCATATTAGTTCCCCGACTTATTAAGCCAATTTAAACTATTAACCAGAATAGACAAAATGAACAACCAATTACGCAATTGATGACATGACATAAACTCGTTACGACATAAGAAGCATCGTGCTCAACAGAAAATTATCTTAGTCATAAAACAACTAATGTTCAACCTTGACGACGTCACTATCCCCAAAACGACTAGGTTGACGTTAAGCAACTAGAAATAGACTTAAGACGGTGACAACCTGTTTTACTCCTTGTATCTATTCCCTTCTCTCTGATGATGCTCTCCCTCCCCTTCTCGGAGGGCGGAAACCTGTTTCCTGAATGCAACTTGCAATCAACAACACAATACTAGTGTTTCAGTAATCATTTTCATAGTCCTCATGAGATCATCACATCTTGACCACTTTTAAACTCATGTCAAATTTTAGTCAAACAAACATGCCTCATGAAAACATTGATTTTTCTAGCCATTTTAACTAAACATCAAATCATTGAAACATGCATAATTATCTACTAATTACTTCAAAGTAAAAAGTAAAACATAGTTAAAGTTAGTGTAACACTTACATCATCATTTTTATTTCTGTGACCATACCCAAGGCCTTCATTTCTTGGCCTCACAATTGGTTGAATGGGATCTTTCATTCCTTGCCCATGTTTTCCCAAACCTTTACCTGTATAACACATTTTTTTATAATTTTAAAACCAATATTTCTGTCATTACCATTTACACTATCATTTTTATGTTTACATTCCTCATTTATAAGAACTTCAACTTTATCACATAAATCATTTGATTTATCAAATGAACAATATAGATCCTTTGTACCACAAGCAACATCACTTACCAATGACTTTGTCCTTAAACATTTATTTTCTTGTTTCAACTTTGATAATTCTTTTTGTAAACAATTTTCTTCTTCTAACAATTTCAGCTTTTCTTCTAAATCTTCATTCTTTTTCTTAACCTCATCAAGCAATTTTAGTCTTTCTCCTAATTCTTCATTATTTCTTTTAACATTACCCAATTCCTTTTCAAGATTCTCAATTTCACATAAAGATTCATATTTCTCCTTTATTAACTCTTTTAATTTTCTTGCTAATTCAAAATTGTCATTTTTAACTTTCATCAATTCTTCCTCCAAAACTTCATTTTCTTTCTTAACACGTTTACAAGCTTTACCCATTGAAACAAATGATTAACTACACCTTACATTTGCACTTGATTGTGATTCTGCTACCGATTTACCTTTCAACCAACTTCAAACAATTTCTTTTTTCCTTTGCTTAGACTGTGATTTTCAATTAAAACAACTAGATCCCCCCCTTAACAATAGCAAAATAAAACACTGCAACTTACTTTTTATCTTAGCCTTTTAGTGACTTTAAACTGTATCTCTCCTTGACTGGTGGCTTCTATGCCTTTCTTTCAATGGCTATCAGCTCTTCACATAATCGCCTTAACTCTTCCATACATTAAACACCGATCTACCAACATTTCTTATGGAAGTGATCCTTCATTGGGCAGTTTTGATCTCCTATGAATCTTTTTTTTCTTTTGGACAACACTTTTCTCCTTCAAACGGCTTCACATCAACAACTTTCTCTATAACTGCAATTAACAGCAAATGATCTCCTTTGAAAACTTTTGGTGCTCAGTTATAATCTGCAATAAAACAAAACACAATCTCCCTTTTTTTATAATATATAATTTGCAACTCTTTTCAGCTGCAGCTAGCTATGATCTTTGCAAATACCTTACATTGAATGAAGACTACTATCCTTTAGTCCTTAGATGGTGGCTGCAATGAGCCCAACAATTCTCAGCAATCTGCCCTCTTTTGCATACAATAATTTAACTATAACTAGGAGACACTTTTCATTCTGACCTGTGCTATGATAACCAAGATCTTCAACTAGCTCTGATACCACATGTTAGAAAAAAAAATAGTAAGACAAAAAATATACAGAGAATGCTACAACATAAAACACATTATATTCATTAATTTGATTGATTCCAAAAAAAGGTTACAACTTGATTAAATAGATACATTGCAACAGCCTTACAATGAAACTTCTATTCATCTCTACAATCCGAAATAGAAAAGACTAAAACAACTTATAAGATTGGTTTGGCAGATTCTAAGATAAACTACAAAAACTGCGGGAGAAATCAGAAACTTCCTTCCAACATAATGCATCTTGGATCTGTTGTTATTTCTTGGAAATCTAAAAAACAACCACTCCCAGCTCTCTCCTCTGCAGAAGCTAAATATATGGCAGCCTCTGAGGCCACTTGGGAGATCTAATTATGGCTTCGAAGGATTCTTCAAGATTTACAAGAACAACAGGCTTCTTCTACACCACTTTTTGTTGAGAATCAATCAGCAATTAAAATAGCAAAAATCCAATTCTTCATGATCGAACCAAATACATTAGCACCAAGTTTCATTTGATTTGACACCATGTGAAAGATGGCAGTGTGCAGCTCAAATATTGCCCTACTGCAAATCAGCCTGCGAATTACAAAAACTCTTGAACGAAAAAAGTTTGAAAAATTCATAGGAATGCTTTGTTTAACCCCTTCAGATTAAGGGGGATGTTACCATTAATCATATCGAGGTTGTTAATTCATGTATTAATTTGCTAAATTAGTTTGTTAGTTTTCAGTTTCCAGTTTCTTGTTTCCTGTATTGTTAGTTTCCGTCAGTTTCTTGTTTCATGTATTGTTTGTCTCGGCAGTCTCTGCCTCTATATACTTTGTATTTGCTGGCTTTGTTTCGATAATATAATTTTGAAGTATTTTTATCCTTGCAATTACCCTGGCCTGACAGGCCATACACTTGATTGCCAGAATCCCTTTCAATATCCGTTCCTAAAACCGTGTGACATCAATCATCCAAAAACCAACGAAAAGCAATGAAAATTCAACTGTCCAAATGATTGTAATCGTCTTGCATCCCATTTCTAAGAGTCTGCGCCATAGATGTGTGAAATAAGCCGGTTAACTTCACATTGGGCACACACAGATCTATAAATCTATATCCATTTGCTCATAAGTATCTAATGAGGTGAGAATCAATATTTCTTAAACAGTTGCTATATTTTTTGTAAGCTATTTCTTAGCTGACACTGCTATAAATTGTTTAGATGTCGTTAAGCAACTTCTAAAACACAGTCCTGATCTGGCAAAACAAACGGACGTATGTGGAAGAACAGCGATGCACATTCTTGTATCATCTTTCCGAGTTTATTTCCCAGTTTCTCACTCGATGTTGTTCGATTTCACTCGTGATCGGGACTTCATTGAGATGGCCAGATTGCTTTTGAAAGAAGATAGTTCTGTGTGTTACAAGGAGGACCAAAAAAAACAGATCCCACTTCATATGGCAGTGGAGGGGCTACAGTATGATCTAGTGAACATTCTATTAAGATACGGCAGAGACTGTATAGAAGTGGTGGACAATGACGGCAGAAAACCACTTCATTTGGCTGTCATAAATGCAGTACGGATTTCCCAAACACCCAATCTCACTGAATTCAGTTCATTCAAAAATATGTTGCTCTCCTTAATGTCAAGGGAATCGCTTAATCATCGCGACAACACAGGACGAACTCCATTACATATAGCAATGGAGAAAACGAAAAAAGACGCATCACTTTACCAGAGTGTAAGTAATTGGATTGAATGATTTAGTATGTTTCTACAGTTTTTATATTAGTATTTCGAATCATATGATCCAATGATTTGTATGATTCAAAATGTTTTTTTCTCATTCGTGCAGATCATGGAAGCGCTTCACACCAATGGTGCGCTGCTGACTCCAGAGATTTTTGAAGATATAAGAAAGATGGAGCTATCGCCTGCTAAAATATGGATCAGTGCTACAAATATATCAATAAATGCGGTGTTGATCACCACAGTGTCGTTTGCAGCAGCCTTCACTTTACCAGGAGGACTTACACAAGGAGGAGAGAAACCAGAAGCTGTATACATTAATGCCCTTCTCTTCAAACTGTTTCTGATATGCGACACATTCTCGTTTTGTAGTTCTATTGCATCAGCTATTCTTGTCCAGTATGCGTGTACTGTGGGTGACCAACAAGACCTATCCCTGGTTATACACGGTGTCAACTTATTGTCGTTCGCACTGCTATCGTTGCTTGTAGCATTTGGAGCAGCGGTACACATAGTCATCGCACCATGTGCATGGTTAGCAACGTTTGTATGGACTCTGGTGTGTCTTGTTCCCTTTATCATACAAGCTGCGCGCGTTCGTTCCAAAGTCTTTATTTTCCTGCCACGAAATCGCAAAATTCGGCGGGTATTATCAAGTCCATTGGTTGGCATTGGCGGGGTATCTTACACAATATGGGTATTATTTTTCCGTGGTCTATTTTACAAGGTAGCCCACTGGCATAAGTACAAGACGAAGAAGACATTAATGGCCCAGTTTTTTCACTTGTAAAGCATAGTATACATTGAGCCAAGATTGTTTCCATCTTATTTCAATTTTAGTATAGAAAAATGTTTTTATTTTTATTTTTTCAATAAAAAATAGATTACAAAGTAATTGTAAATAGATTGCAGGGAGTGGCTGCAAGAAAAACGAGCAAAAACATGACAGTCCAGCAAGGGACAGTTACAGAAATATATAAAAAACAATATAGAAAAATGTTATGTGTGTGATCTTTAATGAAGAGGTTTTTGATTCCACGACTGTAATAAAATCAATTGACAAAAGTAGGGAAATGCTGTAAGACCTGGGAAAAAGAAATTAGGATAAAGGTATGTTTAATGGAGAACTCTCTTTTGTAATTTTTAATTTCGTTCAATATAAAAAAATAATATGATAGTAATAGTAAATTATATTAATAAATAGATTTAAAAAATATAAATATAAAAATAAAGAGTAAATAATTATTTGATTTTATATTGTTTTGGATTATTTAATTTAAATAAGATATTTTTTAATCTATAATTTTATATATTTTTATTAAAAAATTATATATTTTTTATAATTAAAATTTTCAACCATAAGGAATATTGATATCTAAAAATTTAAAATTATTATTTTTAAAAATATATAAAAAATAAATAAATTAAACAATAATAAATAGTTTTATATGTAAATATAAATTAAAATGCTGTAAAAATTATTTTGCTTATAGTATTTAAAATATATAATCATTTAATCTATTAAATCATAGAGTACCTCAAATAGCTAACGAAATTATCAAGTATTTATTTTTATGCTCCTAATTTATAACATAGAAATGAAGTGGAGAAAAAAGTAATTGTGATTGACATATTGATTGTGAAACTCTATAAATAATATCTTTTTATAACGAATAAGTATCATATATTACTATTATAAATAATTTTTTTCATACATTCAGAAAAAAAGAGGTAGATGGAAGAACTCACATCCCAAAGTTCAAATAGAGCCAAATCCAAATTGGAAAATCAAAGGAGACAAGACAAAGTCACTAAGTAATGGGAGTTATACTATTATAGAGTAGATGTAGATAATCATTTGCTTTTCCCCATACATCAATAGGGTTCATGCCATAAAGAATAAGTTCTCAACCAATAATCATATCCTCTTCATTTTCTTCCTCTATAGGTACCTAAGTATCTTGTATATGTGAAATGGCTAAAGGTAGATGATGGAACTTATCAAAGTTCAACCATTCGTAAGCCCTTGAATCAAGAGGCTAAAGGTGGGTGGGAGGATTGCAACTAGCTAGAAGAGTCATGATCATCGTAAGCATTCAAAATGTGTCCATGTCAACATCCAAAAGAGGATAATGACCTTGTTGGAAATTAGAGTCATTAGGAGTTTGGAAACCATACACGAGGAACTACACTGGTGATCTAAAAGCATGCACATAGATGTTCCACTTTAATCACAAATATTTTTTCTTGCACCTAAATTTGTATAAGAAAATTGGAATAAATCACAACCTTAGCAAAAAGTGAGAAGTGGTTGCTAATAGAGCATATGATATACCAAGATTTATATATTTTTCAAATGCTAAAAATAATTTTCACTTTGAAAGCATATGCCAAATTTGAGAAAATTTAGTAAAAAATGTAAGCCAAAATCCTACAATATTATATGCCATGAAAAAGTCTTAGGCTTAAAATAATTGAAATAATAATACATCCAACTCCAATATTCCTAAGCATTAGTACAAAACAAACGCTTTGCGTGAGCTGGAGTCCCTGCCTTAAGCAGGTCTGTTTGTAGGGAGAACAATGTTATGAGGATTTTGGAGTTGGTTTCTAGCCAAACAAAAGCATCTGCTTTGAATTCTTGTAGCTATGAACAAAGGTGCTCCTCTGCTTCTTTTTCCAATCATGTTTACTAAAATCAACCAAACTGAGAAATTGCCCACCATTAGAGAAGCTACAATTAAATTTTCAATGTAACTTGACCATTTAAACATATTTCTATTAATTAACCAGCATCCCCACCCAACTTAAGCATATTTACTTTAATTAACGAATCTGAGAATTTTTCCATAGATAGATAAGCCATGGTTTGATTTCAAATGTGAACTTCATATAGATGAAAATGTCCAAACAACATACATGGTTTCTACTCACATACAAACTTGAGCTCCTCTGGCTGAACACATAGAAGTTCGTTGGCCATGTTTGCTCTCAAATCAAACATAGATCAATTAATTCCAGTGAATTATAGAAAATCAAGGAAACTTTTTTGGAGTATACAAAGAAAAAGAGTAAGCCTGAGTAACTCAAATCTACAAATGCTTTAACCTCTGGAACTCGATTTATTATTAAAAAACTGGGGAAAAAGAAAGAAAATACACATATTACATTGTGAAAAAATAAATCTAGAGTGAATAAATTAGTCCGAAAAAAATGAAACTAATCCACTTCTTAGAAATGGTAGCAGATGGCGACAACTCAAATAGAGAAATGAGTAGTCTTTGATTCATATACAAAAGAGTTTCAACAACTTATTGTTTTGAAGAATCAAAGTGGACCTTATTCCTCAATACAAGAAGAGTGGATTTTTCAACATAGATTCTCTTTGGCATATGTTATGATATTAAGTTCTAAGGAAAGTTGCAGCAAAAGAGATAGGGTTCTACATGTGCAAATATTTATCACATAGATTTTTCAGCCTTCATCCTTCCCAACTTGGAACTAGAGAATCATATGGCACTGATTGTTTTTCTTTCTTGAAGAAGATTTTATTTTTTGTAAGCACGGTCCAATTTTTTGAACAATCAAGTTATCAACCATAGAAGCCTCATCAGGTAAACATATATCCAAGTGTGATTCACCTATGGAAGAAGCCACCGTACTCAAAGAAGATAAGAGAGACCTATACTTCACATCCCTTGAAGCTAGGGAGAATCTGGACCAGCTACCAATAGAGAGATACATCTGTCAGAAGACAAAGAGCATTGCGAAGCAATCTTTGTTTCCTTTTGGATAGGAGCTATGGAAGTCACTACAAGATCATGATGGACAATATGTTGATGCTGAAATGATAAGCATCTTAATGTAGCTATCCTTGTGGTTCCTACAAGCACTTGCATCATAATGCGAAATTGTTATGTATGTAATTCTCTAATATTTTAAGATGGATTTGTAGATAAGTCTAATTTGTAGTTTGTTGGGATAAAGGGCTGGAAAAAATTTCTATGGTCATGTTCTCACTTTATATGAGACCTTAAATGAAATAAGTTGGGTCATTTGGGGCAACTATAGCATAATTTTTTCAGCCCTTGCTTTCTTGTGGAATTGCTATTGCAAGGTTGTCTCTTAATGTGCTAGGCATTATCAGCTTGGGATTGTGATTGAAAGGACAATAGAAGTTAAGTTCCTTAGAATTACAATGGGATTTTTAAGAATTGTACCTAGGAGCAAAGCAAATGTTAAAAATTCAGCCATTACAAAACATAGTAGATTGATACACGTTTTTCTCTCAAATAGTTTTGAATGCATTGTGATTGTAAATTCTCCCATATGAAAGCATTATTCCTCACTTAGAGACATGAACTATTTCGGAGCCAAGCAACTATTAAAAAATCCAACCATTGCTAAACATAATCCACAACAATTTCCAACTCATTGTTATTGACAATTCGAATTGAGTAATTAAGCCTATATTTGTACAATAGTCAAAGATTTGAGGAATTGAACTTTTAATTAAATAATGACATGAATAGTGGAGCTTTAGAACAGGGCGTGTACATCCATCAAAACATAAAGAATAGAATAATTTCATCAAATGTTGTAGTTACAATCACGCTGGTAGATATGTATACAAAATATGAAGGCATAGACAAGTCCATTAGCCTACTAACTCCTGCAATATAAGATAGACAATAAGAATGTAAGTGTATGTCAAACATAGCAAGCTTTTTTGTGCACAATTAAAAAAACAAACAAGTGGAAGTCTAGATTTTACCAAGCATCCCTAGGTGGTGAGGACA
>VDFB02287001.1:0-32500 GCA_007258455.2 Sequoia sempervirens
TGACTTTAATTGTATAATTTAATGTGCATGCACTATGGATTTTCATGTTATGGATTTTTAAATGTTATAAATTGAATGTGTCTTCGAATGAAATGTATTTTGAATATTTTCACATTCAATGTGATTTATAACTTTCAAATTGTGTGCATTATTTAATTAGTTTTTTGATATATATTTTTTAATTGTTTAACATGTAGTTTCCATTTCATTATTCACATGGCACCTAAATTTAACATAGAGTATGTTATACCTAATGCACAACCTGAAGATCCCATGCATTCAGATACACCACCACAAAAAAACCCCACACCTCCACATTTCATTGTTCACATGGAGCCTAAATTTAACATAGAGGATGTTATACCTAATGCACAACCTGAAGATCCCATGCATCTAGATCCGCCACCACAAAAACCCCACACCTCCACATTCTCCACCTCCTAACCCCCCACACCCTATAGTAGATCAAGCTCAATTAAGAGAGAGCATTAGAGAAAACCTTAATTTGATTCAAGAAAATATAGATTTGATAAAAAATGAGCATAATATCCCCCCATATCACACTATTTTCATCTTCGATGCAAATTGTTGTCAATTTTGTTTAATCTATTGATGTGGACTTAGATAGGTTCCATCAATGGAGAGAAGAGAGGAGATAATTCTATATAGATGGATTTTCCTATAAATAAATTCATGACCTTAAAATTACCAAACAAGCCATTTTCCAACATTTTTTTATCCCCCAAACAAACGAACCAATTCCACCCACCAAAAAATGAATTTCAATTAAATAGTGTAGGCACCCACAGATAGCTGTAAATTTTTGGGATAGATGGTGGATGGTGTTTGACACTCCATCACATGGAAATTGTGAGGTTCACCTATACTATTTGAGAAAGTTATGGGCTGAGTTTGAGTTAGGTTTAAAGCCCAAGTATTTTGATATGAGGCCATTTCAAGGAGCTTGGCATGGCATGCCCCAACAAAGATTAGGAGCACGTGTCAATCCTCGGTGGCGTGCTCTGATTGCTCCTATTATTTCTCCTCCTCCTAGTGTTCTCACTGCATTGTAGTAGTAAATGATGTTGTTGACATTAGGATCATTGAGTTCCCTTTCAAGACATCTCACTCATCATACTACACACGCTATAGCTGAAGTGGGAAAAGAGAGCATGGAGGCTCAGGCTATGGGCATACTTAGAAATTCACTTCAGATGACCCACATGCATCTAGGAAAGAGTCATATATGGATTTACTATATTTTGAGGATCATCCTACACAGGTATGTTCATCTTTTGAACTTAAGAACATTTAAATAATTTGTTTGAAATGTGCAAAATTGATGTAAATAATAACATAAAATTATATATATAATATAATATTAATTCAAGAAGTGTTTGGTGTAGGTGCATGAACACACAATTCCTAAATCTCAATATGATCGTGTCTATATTTTGCATGTTATAGATTTGGACTCATATTTTTGTTAGGTATAAACCAATATATATTTTAATTTATGTGGACATATATAATTTAATTTGAACTTGTACACATTTGTGAAATGATATATTGTATCTAGATGCAGGGAGGTCATGTGATACCGAGAAGTGACCAACCATAATTTTTGGGTAGTGCTCGGGTATGTGCAAGATCATCATGGAAAAAATAGGCCCTTAAGTGGCAAAAATTTCAAAAAAATCTGAGTTAGGTAACTTGACGTAAAAATTTGAATAAGTTATCTATATTATTTCAAAAATATGTAAGAATAGAATTTGTAGAAAATTGAATGTAGTTTCTAAACTACTAGGTTTTATTTTAAAAATAAAATCTATTTAGTGAAAATTTGAAATTTCAATCGTTAGTGCCCAAATTTTAGGGAAAAAAATAAAGTGGAATTATTACGTCCTTGCCTATGCAAGGCTGATAATATTTTTTACTTAGTATTTTATATATAAGTTAGAGGGACTCATGTCTAGATGGTATATTTTTTTAATTTTTTTTCCAAGTAAATAATTAATTATGAATTTTTTATTACAAATTTTTAAAAAATATAAAAACTCGTATGTCTGACCATCTTAACTTGGTCAAAACTTCATGAAATTCAATTATTATTATTTTAATCCTATAGTATGCAAATCATAGAATGTGACGCATGTTGCAGATTCAAAAAATGTGATACTGTTTGAAATCTATAGATGTCTTTCAATCAGCCTATCAATCAGGACTTTAGTCGTAATTCAAATAAAAAATGAATAATAATTATTTATTAAATTCAAAGTAAAGCATAATTTATATTGTTGGAAATCTAAGAATATCCTTTAAAAACCCTTTTTGTTTCATCAATTTTGGGTAAAAAAATTCGTCAGCCACATGGGCCACCATATCACTCACATATTGCCACTTTTTGGCCCATCATGATCCTGTACATACCCGCTCCTAAGTCATCATTAGCTCAGGTGTGTGCTTTCTAAAGTTTGTTAAGTTTAAATTAAATACACATCATAGATCGAATTTATTTTGAATTTGTACACATGTGTGAATGATCTATGCATTGTTGTATCTATATATAGAGATTTCATGTGATACCCATGGTGAGTGCACCTGAGACATCGTCATCATTTATGCATGGGAAATCTCAAGTGTGTGGTCATGAGGTCATATCATTCGAGGTTGTAAAATTTACTAAATATCCTATACAATTTTTAGGGACCTTTTAAATATATATATTTGAGGTTCTAACATGTTGTTTGCTTTATATGAATATGCAGGATATAGTAGATCAAGCATTTGGATCTTCTCAATTGACAGTTATGCTACCCGTTGAAAAAAATGTGCTAGTAGATTCACATGATCATATGGTAATTTATGGCATATGGAAAATTCACTACCAGCAATTCACCACCAACAATTCACCACCATGACAATTCACTACACGAAAAATTAATTGCATGAATTTTTGGTAGTTAATTTTCCATGGTGGTGAATTTTCCTGTGGTGAATTGTTGACCATGAATTTTTTGTCAGTGAATTTTTGGTGGTGAAGTTTCCTAGAGTCATAATTTATGCATACTAAAAATCATTTTTACTGTATTTACTAGATATTTAATTAAATTTTTTTTGTCAAGTTTATATGTTAAATTTTATCAGAATTTCTAAATAACTTTAAATCTGATTTCAAGTTTCTTGTACTCTTTTATAGCATGATATGGGTACATCTAGTCCACGTGGAGCAAAGAGGTTACTTGATTTGACTGACCGCCCTAATAGTTAGATGGTTTTAAATTTTATGGACTATAGATCTCTAGTTTTATTTAAATAAATGTGTTGGACTTGACATATACATTTTGAACATGTTATTTTATGGACCATTTCACATACATTATATCAATTAATATGATCATGTTTGTGTTTATTTATATCATTTGACTTTCATATGATGATTATATATGCACTCAATTATGATCATGTTATGTTCATTTTGATTATTATATGCACTCATGTTTGTATATATATTTTATCTAATTTTCAAGTAATATGCACTATATAAATTCTTATCTAGAATCAAATTGCATATATATTTACATTACATTGTTGAATTAAGTTTAGATATGTCTTAAAATGATTAACTCTTAAATTTCAATAATTTATCACATGGTTAGGTGACAAATTAAAAAATTCCTTAAATAGTTTAGATCATATTCATAATAAAATAAGGGCAAGTAATTTTAACTACATTCCAATTCTAGCAAATATTTGAATCATTGAACAAAAAGCTATCTCCTTGTATGTATAAAATGTATAATCTATATAATTGAACAATTATGTAAAATGTGGTAAATACAAGACATGATTTGTATAAGATAAAATTGGAACAAGAGATTTAAAAAGTGACTAATAAGTTCATTAATGTTCATACATCGAACAAACATATATAATGTATATTGATGTTTAATACAACTATATAACATGATGAAACATATATGTGCATGTAAATATAATTAAAGCTTATCAACTTTTAGGTCAAGACCATCAATTGATATTTACATAGTCTCTTGATAAAAATCACATGGTAGACCGACTTGATGAGAACCTGTAAAAATAATTAATGTAAGTAAAGTAAGTAAAGTTTTTAGGAGTCATTTAACTAAATAATTCATGCAAGGAAAGAACAATGTATATTAAAAGTTATAAAATTGGATCTTATAAATTCCTTACAAATTCAAGTGATGTTTGCCATAGGATGGATTAAGGGGACCTAAGAGGATATAGCTTAAGGGGTCGTAAGAGAATGCCTTAGGGGATTTAAGAGAATTACTTAAGGGGATGCAAGAGGGTGGATTAATGGGAGTTAATATAATGACTTAAATGGATTCAAGAGGGTGGATAAAGGGGAGTTAAGAGAATGACTTAAAGGGATGCAAGAGGGTGGATTAAGGGTATGTCATGAACCCTAGGATATGGCTTAAGGATGGTCAGGGAATTATGAAGGGATTGCAAGGGATGCAGAAGAGGTAGATTAGGATGTAAGGATAAACAAAGGGTCACTTCAGAGAAATCTAAAGGGGCTAAAGTGGGTCGAAAGGGAAGTTAGTGAGAATATTAATGGGAATATAGAGGGTGGATTAAAGGGATTTTATAATTACAAAAGGGATGGGATTGGGTTAAGGGTAGATGCTCGAGGACTCATCTAGAAAGGAGTGGGTCACGAGGGAACTAAAAGAAATAACTCAGGATCCTAAGAAGGTGGGTCGAGAGGATACATGGGCCGAGATGTCTGGGTCAGGGGGGTTTCAGGGGTATAAGGGAATTGGGAATCCTCAAAGGTGGGTCCAAGGGATGGGATATGACTTAAGGGTCCTTTAAGAGGATGGCTTAAGGGGATACAAGAGGGTGGGTTAAGGGGAGTTGATAGAATGACTTAAAAGGATGTAAGAGGGTGGATTAAGGGGAGTTGATGGAATTAATTAAAGTGATGTAAGAGGGTGGATTAAGGGGAGCTAAGAGAATGACTTAAAGGGATTAAGTATCGTGTGAACCCTAGAAACCCTAAAACATAGGACCTAAAGCCTAGGAGATGAACCATAAACCATTAAACCCATATAGATTTTTTATTCTAAGCATCTCATGAACACTAAAAACCCTAAACCCTAAACCATAGGATCTAAAGCCTAGGAGATGAACCTTAAACCATTAAGCCATATAGATTTGTTATTCTAAGCATCTCATGAAACCTAGAAACCAAAAACCCTAAACCAGAGGACCTAAAGCCTAGCAGATGAACCCTAAACCATTAACCCATATAGATGTGTTATTCTAAGCATCTCATGAACCCTAGAAATCCTAAACCATATGACCTATAGCCTAGCATATGAACCCTAAACCCTTTAAACCCATATAGATTTGTTATTCTAAGAATCTCATGAACACTAGGATATGAATATCCTAAATGCATAACCCTAAGACCTAAATCCTAGTAGATGAACCCTAAACCCTTTATAGATTTGTTATTCCAAGAATCTCATGAACCCTAGGATATGAATATCCTAAACCCTTAACCCTAGGAGATGAACCCTAAACCCTTAACCCATATAGATTTGTTATTCTAAGCATCTCATGAACCCTAGGATATGAAGATCCTAAACCCTTAACCCTACGATCTAAATCATAGGAGATGAATTAAGGGGATGCAAGATGATGGATTAAGGGTAGGTAAGAGGATATGGCTTAAGGGTTCCTAAGAGGATGGCTTAAGGGGAGTTGAGAGAGTAACTTAAGGGGATTCAAGAGGATGGATTAATGGTAGATATACAAGGATATGGACTAAGGGGTCCTAAGAGGATGGATTAAGGGGAATTAATAGAGAGACTTAAGGGGATGCAAGAGGATGGATTAAGGGTAGATATATGAGGATATGGCTTAAGGGGAATTAATAGAGAGACTTAAGGGGATGCAAAAGGATGTATTAAGGGTCGATACATGAGGATATGGCTTTATGGGGTCTAAAAGGATGGCTTAAAGGGTGTTGAGAGATTAACTTAAGTAGATGCAAGTGGATAGATTAAGGGTAGATAAATGAGGATATGGCTTAAGGGGTCCTAAGAGGATGGCCTATGGGTTGTTGAGAGAGTGACTTAAAGGGATGCAAGAGGATGGATTAAGGGTAGATATACGGGGATATGGATTAAGGGGTCCTAAGAGGATGGCTTAAGGGGAATTAATAGAGAGACTTAAGGGGATGCACAAGGATGTATTAAGGGTAGATATACAAGGATATGGCTTAAGGGGCCCTAAGAGGATGGCTTAAGGGGTGTTGAGAGAGTTACTTAAGGGGATGCAAGTGGATGTATTAAGGGTAGATCTATGAGGATATGGATTAAGGGGTCCTAAGAGGGTGACTTAAATGGAATTAATAGAGAGACTTAATGGGATTCAAGAGGATGTACTAAGGGTAGATATATGAGGATATGGATTAAGGGGTCCTAAGAGGATGGCTTAAGGGGTGTTGAGAGAGTGACTTAGGGGATGCAAGTGGATGGATTAAGGGTAGATATATGAGGATATGACTTAAGGGCTCCTAAGAGGATGGCGTAAGGGGTGTTGAGAGAGTGACTTAAGGGGATGCAAGAGGATAGATTAATGGTACATAATACAATGGGTTAAGGGGTCCTAAGAGAATGGCTTAAGGGGATATGAAATCAATTACAATTTTTTTATAAAATGACAATGAATTATTTAGTTTTATATTTATAATATCAACTAAATGTATCTAGAACTATATATAATTACTTTTCTCTATATTCAAATTCCATTTTAATATATAATAATGTCCTCTCTTTTTTGTAATGCATCTAGTTTTGGGAGACTTGAAACAAAAATGATATAAAACTTTAATTAGGAAATGACTAAAGACAAATATATATATAGACATGTATATATATAATCAATTTTAAAATATATATATACAACTATACACTTACCAATATTTATTTACTCTGTTGTACCATCTGCATCCTCTCTTTTTTGTAATGCATCTATGATTGTCTCATGGTCATCCATTGAAAGTGTCCATAGTACTTTATTAGTAGGCCTCCCTTGATATCTAACTAGTTTTATATTGGTTACCACATCTATTGAAACCTCCAAAAATACATGCTTTTAAATAAAATAAGTTTCCATTAGAGGGTTCACAAATCAAGCTTGCTATAAAATCTTTGATTGTTCCAAGTGGCATATTAATACCACAAATGTCTTGTATAATTTGTTTAGCATGCACAGTACATCATATATATCCAAAAATATCATAATAATAATGAAATTGTACATGAGTCTTGTACAAAAATAAGAGATAATTTGTTTTTTATTAATTCTAACATACCAAGGTTTACACTTTTCAAGTGATCTTTGACTTATGCTAATATTAAATGGTAAGATTGAATTATCTAAACAAAAATTATATAATTCAATTTGAGTCATATCTAAGAGATTCTTTGGATGGGGTTCATGAATTTTGGAACCCACCCTTAATTTTAAGACATCTCTAATGTTAGGTGATACTCTTGTATTATCATGCCAATATTTTTTGATTAAAGATTTAATTTCATTAGTTAATATCATGTCTAATCTTGGGAGTCTACCATCAAAAATCCAACATTGATTAATTGGATCCTTTTCAATACTTTTTCTTCTTTTAGCAGCTCCTATCAATTTTTTAGGATTTAATACTTTTATACATTTACTGATCTTACTTTAAAACATTATTTTATTTGAAGTTTCTTTATTAACTAGAGTAGTTACTATTGCACAAAAAATTGCATTCTTATCTTTAGATCAAATTTCTTACCTATAAAATCAATAGAATTAGCAACACTAGATATGACTTGTTCTACTTAATCATCTTTCATTTTTGGTTTTACAAAAATGCCTAATTTTTTCATCAGTTTTCTCATTTTCAACATTCTCATCAATTGTACCATGAGTTGACATTTAAATTCTATTTTATTTCTATAAAAAAAATTATATATTCTATTTCCATAAGTTCTCATTTTTCTCCAATAAACTTTACCAAGAAGGTTATCTAGCACATCTTTTTCAATTGTAAAAAAACATTTTCATCTTCACCCATACAAGGGGTTTCATTTTCATTTTCAAACATAAAAGGGATTTCATTCTCATTTTCATCAATATGAGGGATTTCATTCTCATTTACATTCTTATAAGATATTTCATCATTTTTTTGTTTTTACATTATTTCAACCCTAGAATTATTGATATCATCAATGGTGTATCCAACTTCCTCTAAATAACTAAGATCAATATTATCAAGAGTTGGGTTTGAAGACATACTTCGATAAATTGTTTGAAAAGGTGAATTTTCCATATCATTTGGATGTGGATTTGAAGATATACTTGAATTTGTTTGCATAGGTGCTATTTCCATATCATTCAAAGTTGAAGTTGAAGGCATAGTTGGGTTTGTCTCCATAATTGCATTTTCTTCCATATTCACCATCTCCACATAAATGCATCATCTACATTCATCTCATCCTTCATGGTTTCCTCTTCAACATTCACAGAACTAGATGCTTCCAAATTTTTCATTTGATGAATCCTTTCTCTTCTATCCCTTTGTCTTTGTGCTTCCATTTCTTTATTTGTTTGAATTTCTTCAGGTGTCATTAACTTTCTAAATTTATTTTTTTGCCTTTTCTTTGATCCCATGGTTACCAAAGCCTCTTTGATAACAAAAAAAATGATTCTTAACCTATTTTAAAATTTCCTTCTTCAAATATTCAAATAAAACTATGCAGTATGAAGATCTTTTCTTTTATAAAATTTAAAGTTCAAAAACATCGTGAATACATCCAAAAGTTCTCTTTTTCCAAATCTTCTTGTAACATGTTCTTATACTTGATTCCACTTTATAAAAATAAACTTGCACTTGTCTCTTCCAAAAATTTGACTAGAACACACCCTGTTAAGAGATTGCACAAGACAACATTGCAAGAAAAAATGTAGAAAATGGCACTTTTGGACTGTACTGCAAAAAATGAATGTTGTAGGAAAATGTGCTCTATTAGTATTTTCCAAATTCGGAAAAATGGCTAAATAAGAAACATGTACATGTTATAAAATGTGTGCGTGTTCTATTTTAGGAATTTTTACTCTTTATATAATGCATACTCATTCCCTTTACCCAATGGGTAAATAGATAATGTTCACATACACGTTATATAATGGGTATGTGTTCTATTTAAATAGCACGTACATTTTTTAATAACATGTATGCATTATTAAAAATTTGAATCTCCAACCCACATGCAAGTTTGGATTTAGGCTTAGGAAAGGCTTGGAAACTTGATCCTTAGCCTTTGACTTGCAACTAAAAACTAAGGCAGATTCAAGAAGAATTTCCAAATTTGGCAATATGGTTTATGGACCTTTTTTATGAATCAATCTATGAAATTAAAAATCATTAGAGAAAATGATGTCTAGTTTCCAAATATATAATTTTTATTAATATTGGATTATATTTTTTATTTTTAAATTAATTTATAAGAAAAATAGTCCTTAAACTTGAAATATCAGGCTTTTTTTGTTTTTAATATTTTTTTTTGGTTAAGTTTCTTTTTTTTTTAATTATATAGCATCAATCTTTAGAAAAATCTCTACACAATGAAAAAATAAATAGTTGAGGTCCAATTATGTTGTTTGTACACGTTGATTTTTAAAAACAATTAAGGCCAATAAAAATTCAGCAAAAAAAATATTCAAAAAAAATTACAAAAAAATATACTCATCAATCTTGATGTTGTTAGATCTCTTCCCCAAAAATAAATTAGCAAAATAATTTTATTTGGGTCAAAAAATGGTGTCCGTACATGTGCATGGTATGGTGAAAAAAAACTTTTAAAAAGTGGTTTTTATACATCCTTGTCAAAATTTTATTTTTATCATTTGGGTATTTGAATAAATTACATATTTGGAAACTAGATTCAAAATGCTAAATTTCACATTATTGACTTTTTTTAAGATTCATTGTGTAAGTGCCTTAAATTTTCAGTCCAAGTGTGAAAATTTCTAAAAAATAGCAAAAACACTTCCACTTTTAGAGCTTTTTGTGGACCCAACTTCTTGCATCAGACCCTGGATCATTTCATTTCACATTGTTGCATAGTTTAGAATTTGAAATTTGTATCATGGATATTTTCTTTAGCAAGATTTGGATTTCATTAAAGTAATTGGTGGATGTGTCAAGCTATGTTTTTTGAAATGACCCAAATCGAATAGAACTCACTCATGCTCACTCAACTCGTAATGCATTTCCTCATGATTTTGACATCATTGGAGAAGATTATGACAACATGAATAAGTTCCTAAATGGTTTTCTTAACAACCTCAAAGCTAACGCATCCTTTTATCCATCCATGAAACAACCAAATCCTCCTACCATACCACCCCTTGATATTTTTGGCTACTTAAATCCTGAAACAAAAGTTGAACCTAAGTTCCCTACAATAGGTGAACCTAGTTCCTCTAAACAAGAAAACACTCAGCCATTTTATGATAACAAAGTAACAAACACTACCATCAATATTGAAGAAATATATGGAAAAGGATTCATAATCTTGAGTAAACAAGGATGTGATACAACAAGTGAACATAAGATCCATCAAATCCTAGAGAAAATAACAACTAATGAAAACACAAAGGGGTTAGGATATCAGATCCCTCTCACAACATAAGTGTTCCTAAATAATACCTAAGGCTTCATAGTGATGGTACGGTGATCTTTGATTCCCCCCTTGATATGAATGTCCTCCTTAAAGAACAAACAATGACTCATAACAATGACAAGGATGCTGAGATCATCTCAGGACCTCCTACCCTAATCCCATCTAGATAATTTGGTGAGTCTAGCAAATGCAAGAGGCCTTACAAATTATAAAAGCTAAAGTTTCCTTATCTTCCACTTGAAAGTGAGAGGAAACTACAACTGCTTCTAAACAAAGAGCTCATAAAATTACAACCAATGAAAGACATACTACTGTTATATCCTAAAGATGCAAAATTTCCACATTGCCAATACCACTGAACTCTTGGACACAGCAATGATGAGTTTGATGCATTCAAGTTAGTATTGAAAAAATTTCAATTTGATGGCAATGATTTCCATCGAGTGATTGCATAGTCTAACCTTTTTCCACCCCTTGTCATGTAATAGTTGTAGAACATTCTATTCTCACTATTACATGACCTTTCCAATCACCTACCTCGACTCATTATTATCTCACACTCAGTGGGGGAAATAATTAGATATCATTGTTCTTGTAATGCATTTTTCATTGTCCCTTAGATTCATTGTCTACCTTCAGCTTATATAGACTGAGATTGGGAGGTAGATGACCTACTTTTGGTTGACTCACATGTGCCTTACTAGTTTTTTCATTATTTATTTTTCATTTTATTTTGTGTGATTGCATGTGTGTGATGTGATCCCCCTGTGATTTTTTGTTTAATATTCTCTCTCTTTGTGACATTCCTCTATGTGTACCTTCATTCTTCTCTATGTTTTCCATCTTTTTGCCTTTTCTCTTTTTCATTTGTCTTGTGTTTTCCTTTTGGGGATGATTCAAAGCATCAATACATTCATGTATCTTCCATGTTGACCCAAAATCTTTTCCTTTTCTTTATCTTTTTCATTTGTATTATCTTTTCCTTTTGGAGATGATGCAAGGTGTCGATACATTCATGTCTCTTCCATATTGACTTGAAAAAAATTTCTTTGTTTTCACTCTTTGTGTCATTCTTCCAGTTCTATGTGTATTTGGGGGATGATGACAGTTCTGAGCTCTCTTAAAAAAAAAACATTGCAGCAAAAAACATACTAACCCCAAATCCATAGATCCCTTATGTGTTTGGTGTTTACATTTTGGGGGCAACCCCTCTCTTTTCTTTTCTTTTGCATGACATAGCTTTATTTGGAAACATATGACTTGGCATAGGGATTTCCAAATTGGCTCTCATGTCTTATTTGTTTGTACTTTTCATTTGCTCCTTTAAATTAATTTCTCACAGCATGGTGTTTAGCAATTTCTTTAAAGTGGGGGCATACATTGGCATCATTCTTTTGCATTTTTCTTTTTCATGGTTCATGGTGCAGTTTTCTTACTTCATATGATGTGTTTCTCACTTTGTGGATGACAATGGGTGTGATTTCCCTCAAGAGCACAATCTCTCTTAGCATATTACATTCCTCTTAGTGGCTTGATGTGACACACTACATCCCCTAAGTTGTGATTTTTTTATTCTTTGATTGGTCCTCTCTTGGAGACACTAGGCACAATGTTCCCTAAGTTAAATACCTCGCATGAACTAAGCAAGGCTCCTTTGAATGTTCCCTATTATTTGAATTTTTCATTTATAGTTATATGGCTGCCTTGCATAATGTAGCTTGCATGCCTATAGAGCCATCCTATTTGTTCATGAGCTCCAACCATACAAATTTATGCTTGCCTCATAAAGCTTGAAAATCAACCTTTTTGTGTGGTGCCTTATTAAAGTTATCCTTGGGGGGTATAACTTTGGTATGGATTGAGCAGAAAGCCTGACCAAGGCATGACTTTCCCCATAGTCACTTACATGTATGTGTAAGTACATACCAACCACGAGTGTATGTTTCTCACCTTTTTGGACTTGTCACCTAGGAGAGAACCAAGAGTTTCATTGCCACAAAGTGAGTATGCATTTTTCAGACAAACAGCCTAGATTTGACCCACATTGTGATAAAAAAATGGTTGAAGCTTGATCCGATTCTCTCTTTTATGTTTTATTTCTTTCATCTTTGATGGTGTATGCTTGTTCTTTGTTGTTGCTCTTTATATTATCCTCATATGTGTTATTTTATGCATATGTTGGTTTGCCATGGGATCTTGATCCTGGGGGCTTGATCACCCCTCTTGATCGTTATATTTCCTTATTGGTATTGGTACACTTGGATCCCTCTTGATGTGCATTGGTCTACTTTAGTGTGATTTTGAACCAAGTTCATCCTCTCACTAAAGTGGGGGATAAATGGAGTCACTAAAAAAGTAACCCTTCTTTTTCTAGTTTGTTTTGGCCCTCCTTGTCAGTTTGGCTTAATGTTTCCTTGATTTATTGTTGCAATATGGTTGACACATTCACATTAAATGTAATACCCCTCCATTTTGGTTATTCTTGAAATTTAGGAAGTTGGATTGGTTGGTGACCATGTCATTTTCGCTTGTTACTTGTGGTTGGTAATTTGCTAGGTCATGAGGACTTTTGGATTGCATCATTTAATTTGATTTTTTATATTAGACAATATCACTAATCTTATGACTAGAAGTAATTTATCAAATTAATCTAATTTTTAAGGTCACTTGATTTGGTTTGGGATCAAATAAAGAGCTAGATTTAATAACAAAGGTTGATCGTATTATCATTGAAAATTTCTTATTTTAAGATGAAAGAAATTGTAAGTAAATGAATTTAATAAAAAAATAATAATAATTATTGTAATAAGGAATTTAAATAGTTAGGAAGCTGAAGTGTTTTAAAGCAAAGAAATCAATTAAAAATAAATAAAAATAAATAAATTAAAAAATGGAAAAAGAATTGTTTTAAATAAATAAATAAATGATTGTGGAAGTCGAACGGTTCTCGGATGGGAGTGGAAAAGGCACCGTGAAACAAATTAAAAGAGCCAGTATTTGCCTTTCATTGGAGCTACTGTGATGCACAAGATTGGAAATGGCATTAGATATGTCAATTTGGTCCGTTTTATCGGGGGATCTTAGTGCTTTTCGGGGAAAATAACCATGGGCAGCATTGGAAGAGGAGAGACTTTTGAATGGAAAAATCAGAAATAGATCTCTCGACCCCCTTATGGTGCAACTCTCGAGGTATGTCGCTTAACATGTTTTTAATTCATTTAGAAGTGTATATCTGTGGTAATAATGGTACTGGTATTTTATCGTTGTAGCTGTAGAATATAAGAAAGTATGGAACCCTTGGTTAAGCTATGTAATAAGACATTCATAAGAGAGATTTCGAGCATAATAATGCAAATCAAACATTCACCTCTCATATGAGTCCAGACAGATATGACTTAGCCTTTCTCGGTACTGTTCGGGTTTACCTCTTTATGATAACACATTAGAGAGACAGTTTTCAAATTTAATGTTTTATTAATGGTTGCGGGCCAGGATTTACTTTGGCTAGAGGTAGTTTCATAAAATCTTCTTAACCTAGTTGCAATTTTTGGGTCCCTTATCATTAACAACTTTTGTGACAGCATGGAGCAATGAATATTTCTGTGTTACGAAGGCTCTTAAGCCTGGCATACCGCCGCCCCTGTCTCCAAGCATTTGCAACACAAGATCGGCTAGTAATCCCTCTGAATTCCTTGGAAACTTGTTCCTCCTGTTGTACTTGAAGATAGAGTGTCGTGGAGATTAAATAATCTGCTTGATTCTCTTGATAATCTATCGTAGCTGCAGTTCTTGGAACAAAATTTTGTCACAGCTTTAACTACCCTCTTGATTCCTTTAGCAATCTGATACAGCTGCAACACTTGAACATAAGAATTAAGCCCTCTGATCCATTGGAAATTTGTCATAGCTGAAGCACATGAAAATAATAGGAAAGTTTAAAGGTTTAAATAGTCTTTCTGATTTCATTGGCAGCCAGTCTTAGCCACGCACTTGAACATAATAGGAAGTTTAAAGATTTAAACAACCTGCTTGATTTTTCAATCAATCTATTGCAGTTGTAGCACTTGAAAATAAATATTGTCAATGTACTAACATAATAGAGAGCTTACCTCTGATCATGGTGAAGCTTATCCCCCAAACTTTAAATTTGAGCACGTCTCTGGAAACTCGCCATCAAACAGCAATGTGTCAAGTTAAAAAAAAAAAGAATAAGTTATACATTATTTCTCCTTCTCATAAGTCACGTATTTGCACCTCACCTTTCTCCTTCCCCCCCTGTCTTGTGGATAGTGAGTGAGTTTTGATAATAATGCAAGTAGATGGCGATATTTCCAAATTCCAATATTCACTTTCTGATATATTTGGCAACCTGTCACTGTTCGACATTTAGAGTTGAGACATTATAATGAATTAAATAGTCTCCCTGAATCCTTTGGCGACCCATCTCAGCTGAAACGTTTAGACTTGCAAAGGTGTAGTAAATTAAATAATCTCTTTGGTTTCATTGTCAACCTGTCAAAACTAAAGGAAAATGGCTTCTCGCATTTTTGCAACCGTAACCATCTCAAACTTGGAGGAAGCTTGGTTCGTGTGTCTTCTCTGATGCCGTCAATGAGCAGTTTGTTCAAGTGAAGAAATTGAGGACCAATGAGCAGATTATTTAATTCTCTTGGTCTGCGCAATGTTTCAAGCCTTTGCCAATTACCTCCGTTCAGTCGAAGCTGAGAGAAATTGATGTTATTGGATACAGTGTTTAGATGAGCTCCTTCGCATAGCCTAGTAATCTAAATTTTTATAATCTCACTGATACCGTTGGCACCCTACCACAGCTGCAGTGCTTAGACTTTGGATCCAACAAAAAAAGAAGGTTTGCTGGAAATGCCCAGCCTATACTCATATATGATCCGCAGGCACCATGGGTGTCACTGGTCTAAATAGTTGTTAAGTTGATATCATTTAAAGATAGATGATAGTTAATTTGATAGCTCTTAGTAAATGGAAATAGGTGAAATTATAATGATAAAATAAACAAGATTAATTATACTTTTGGTTAATGTGCTTGAGTGTTTATAGTATGTAGTTGATTTCTTAGGCTATGTGTTAAACCTTGAAATTAGGTAATTCTATTAATGTAAGGTATAGTCCTTGAGCTTGATAAAATTTGTTAAAAGAATTAGTTAATTAAGAGAGTGAGTTAATTAAGATTAAAGGAAGATATTAATTATATTAAATTTATTCTAGTCTTATATATATACGTAATATATGGAATTTAAATTTGGAGGACGCTGATAAAAGAATTAAATATGTAAATTGAGTTGTTTAAGACATTTGATCAATGTATAGATTTCAATTACAACTTACCTAAACACATTATGTATCGTAATTCAATTGGGAATGTTTCTTTGAAAGATAAATAAATATTTTTACATCTTTAATTTTAGTAGTAATACATTTAATAGGTGCATTTTAATGTTGTTACATGGTTATCAAATAACCTTGAATTCAATGGGACAATGCGTCATTATTTCCTAAGTAAGTAGCATGAGTTATACAACCTTTATAGTTGAATTGTAAGATTTTTGAGTGAGTTAATTAACTAGGAAATTACATTATGACTGTCTCAAAATGTTTATTGGATAGAGATGACCTTTTTTATTTAATTTGAAATGCAGAAACAAGAATAATTCGTTATAAATACTACTTCGATAATGTTTTGTGAAAAAGTTTAATTACTGATATAATCTTATTATGAATATGAAAATAGGTCTTGAAATGATTATGAAATGTGATTACTTAGCATCTTTAGTCCCTTAAAATTTCTCTTTCATAAACGGATGGATAGAACGTGTTTGTTGTTTAGTGTTCGTTCATTAAGTGTATTCACGTGTTTAATGATTGTTATGATGAATTTATTTTGGTGTGTCTACCTACCTCTTGAGTTGTTTGGTTTCAAAGGTGATTTTATTCATTGAGTTCACATTTGATTAATGAATGAGTTTGATGGATCTTTATTATTTTGGTCGCCCGTTTGAGTCCTTTTGGCTGAGGAGAGTTCCATATGTTTTCTTTTGTTCTTTACCCTAAGTGGTAAATTGGATTATTGTTGTCATTGTCATGTTGCTGATTTTTTTATGATGGTGATTTACGTACCACTCTAAGGGATTCTTGTGAGGAGAAAATTGAGGTCTCTCGCGGAATACCTAGTTGGTGGCTTTTGGTTTTATTAGGTGATTTCGTTAATTTAAGGGTTGATTATCTTTTGCGTTCCCTTTTTGAGATGGCACCATTGTTGATTTGTGGATGGGCTTTGATGAAACTTACTTCGTGTAGCTTTTCGGAGTTAATCTCTTATTGGAGGGAAATTTTATCCTTGTGTTGGAATTATTGGGGAAAAACTTGTGTTGTTTCATTTTACCCGTGGTTGTGGGTTTTCATTCTTTTTGGCTTCCAGAGGTTTGAGTTGATTGTCAGTTGATGTTCTCTCCTTTTGTGCCCTTGATGTGGCAAGTGTTTTGGTTTCACTATTTCGAAAGGGTTGTACGAACATTGTTGAGACTCTGATTTTGTACTTATTAGCGAGATGGATAATGCCTCGCATGCTTTTATGTTGTGATTCTTTGTTCAAATTATGATGGTACAACCCTTGATTTTTTATGTTGTTGGGTCTCTAGGGAGAGTGGCTCCTCATGGGGGTCGGCGCCCCGTTTAAGGGGAAGGGCTCAGGATAACCCACGAGTGAGTTAGTAAACAAGTGAAAACCTAATAATTAACTTAGGTGGGTTGGGTAGTAATATCATTACAAGATTTAAAAAAAATGGATGCCTCGTCTTCATTAGTGCTTCCATAGACTAATGGAAGGCTGAGAAGGTCGTGGTTGGCAAGGTCGTGACCTCGTCCTCACGAGAGGTTTATGGCTCCGCATTAGTCACCCTATGGACCGGCGCCTCCAGTTTGGGGAGGAAGAGCACAGGACAGCCATAGATGGGACCGGTGCCTCCAGTTGGGAGGAAGAGCACAGGACAGCCCATGTAGGACTATGCGATGACACTCTCCCCTAGTTGCCCAGGTGTTTTTACTTTATTATGTTCCTTTGGAAGTATGTTATGGGAGATTGGTTAAGTTGGTTGTTTATATTGACTTAAAGCGATTTATGATTATTGTCTTAACACATCTTTGGTGTACTTTGTGGTTTTGGATGATCTCATTGATATTGATGATTTGTACTCTTTTGGTATTGTGATATGATGTTATTGTATTGTGTCATTGCAATTTAGAATTGTATTATGTTTATTAATTTCAGTTTGACTTGGAAGCATTTCGTGATCATCCTTTGATTACTTGTTTACTGGTCATTACTTTAATTTATGTGATGGGATTTATGATTTTAAGTTAGTATGTTAATCCTTGAGTTTTATGATACTTATGTATGTTGTTGAGTCTTGTGGTTTCTCGTTTGGATGTTCTTGGTTGAGGACTCTTCTTGTCAGCTCCTTAGCACCGGGGGTGGGTCTTTGGACTCACATGGTTGGGTGGAACGTGCTAAGCACCCCATTGGGTCCCCAATCGAGGATCGAGAGGTGCGGATTGATGCTGTTGCGGCGACTCCATAATTGTATTTGTCTTGGAGCCAGTTATGATATTGTGCATCATGTTATCTTGTTTTATGGTTTCCATTTATGATTGGAAACACTTTTGTATCATTGTACTTCTTGAACATTGTATTGTAATGTAACATTAAACCTTATGTGGCTATTTGTAGTTGATATTCATTGTGTTAAGTTAATCATGTATATGTTGTATTTATGTACTCAGATGGTTTCTTATCAATGATTATCATGTATGTGTTACATTTGTTAATGTTTAATTTATTATGGATTATATCTTTGGATTTTATTCTTTATTGTTGTTGTGAGGATCTCAGTCTCCTAATGACTCCTCGTGTACCCCAAGGGATGTACGTGTTAATGAATCTTCTTAAATGAAATTCATGTCATGTCTTAATGTGTATTACATGTATGTTATATTATTTTATTTTTTTTTTAAATGATGCTGTGATTATTATTTATTTGTCCTTTGGGGTTCGCATTACGGGGCGTTACATTAAATCTTGGGACCTTGTGAATTAATGGATTTTAATGGCACCTTTCTAAAGTGTTGTGAAGTGTTGTAGCTCACTTTCACACGTTTCTAAGGTTTTATCAAATAATTAAACTTAATAAACCTATTTTTAATCAAGATTAACTTTAATCTTTCTTTCTTTCGATTTTTGTAAACTTTTGTAACATCATGTATACTTTCACACTGCTCAAGGATTTTCATTAATAATTGGGCCCTTTCATATGCTTTAATTGGCCCTATTTTGCATCCACAAGCCTCATTTATTGCATCTTTTTTAGGATAATCTTGACACCCATCATTGACCAATCATAATTCAGGTGTTCCTAGCTTGTGTGGCCTAGATTTGGTGATGTGAGACTCATTCGCCACCTTGGTTGAATGGGTCCCACCTAGATCTTTTGGCCCTTAACTAGTTTTCACACATTTCTAAGAACTTTTGGTTTTTGGTCCCATACATTATGCCTGATGGGACTCATTCACCACCTTGGGAAAATGAGTCCTATGTGGCCCAAAATCAAATTTAATTCAAATTTCTGGTGGAATTTTATTCTCCTAGATCTGATGTCGACTTGTAGTGTTGTAATTTTGAAAATTATTGCATATTTGAGTATAAATACAAGGTTATTTCCATCATATTCTCACCGAGCATTCAAGAGAGTTCACAAGAGCATTAAAGAGCATTCAAGGGTAGATTATCAAGCATTTTAGAGAATTCTTCAAGCATCAATCATCATGTCAAGGATTTCATTATCATGTTTTTCATTGTGCTAACAATTGTGATGTAGAGTTTATGATTCAAGCAAGTGTTTAATGCAATATCAACATCAATCAAGAAAGAGTCAATTATAGCCATTTCAAACATATTTGTAGCACCTTATTGCTAGGGTTTGATGAGTTCCAAGATTTTCTTTTTTTCATTCATGTTCTCCATTCATGGTTGATTTCATTTCAAGGATTGATTTCCAAAATGGGGTTTGATCAAGGTAAAACCCTATCCACTAATCCAACAACATTTTCCCCTCTCCTTTGTGTGTGATTTGTAGTTTTAGGCTACATATTTCCTAAGGAGCAATATTGGATAAAAGTTACAAATCATCTAAAGTTTTCAAAGTTGTCATCAAGCCTTGTAAAACATTGGTGAAGACCTACAGGTTGCAAATCGGAGATTCAGATCATGTAACCAATCAAAAAGGATAGAGCAGACAAAGAAGAGTAGGATCAACTTTTGAAGTTGTAGAAAATCCCAACTAGACTGATTCACTACTTCTAGTGAATGAGTCCTAGTTCTAGCCAATTTTTAGGATTTTGCAAATTTGGATACCCTTTTGGAAAATTTATGTTCATGCATAGTTTCCCAGAAACTGGACTGATTCTCCCAGCTTGGCGAATGAGTCCTAGTCAGTAGTAAAAGAAAATTTTCTAGAACCCCAAACCTCCATTCTACCTTCTACATATTCTTGGATGCACATTTTCTATTTTACAACTTTCTTTTACATTTCAACCACTTTTCTAAGTCATTTAGTGTTATTTTGCATTCAATTAGGGTTTTACAAATTACATCTTGCATTTCATTTTCTTTTCCAATTTTAGACTTGGTGGTGAACCCCTCATCAGATCATATTCAGTCCCTAGGACAACCCTATTGCAAGATCTCTCTCTTTTGCATTGAGATCTCTAGAGTTAGATCCTTGAGTGGAATAACTTTGAAAGTGGGTGTGATAACACTTAATCAACATATCCCCCATTTTTAGAGGTTCCACAAAAAAATACCATATTTATGAAAAGAAGAGGTTCATTTATATATACAATCATGCAATTTGACTTAAAGAATGTACTGACAGTGTTTAGGAAAATAATGGTCAAGATATTTAAAGGATTTATTCATGATTTATTATAAGTCTATTTGGATGATTAGAGATTATATGGATTGAATAAAAACCATATCCAAACACTTTGCACAATGCTAAAAAGGTGCAGAATCATGTAAATCTCATTGAATGTCAAAAAATACATTTTTTTGATATCCTTAGGGACACTATTAGGACATATTATTTGTAAGGAAGAAATAATAGTAGATCCTATGAAGGTAGAATTTAGAGTGAACTTACCAACACCAAATACAACTTCAAAAGTAAAAGAAAAATTAGGTTACACTAGTTATCATTTGAAATTTATTATTAAAGGGTATGACTTATTAGCTACACCATTGGAAGAACTCCTAAAGAAAAAGATAAACAAGAATATCAACTAGATTGAATAGTGTCAACAATATTTTGACACACTAAAATAAATTATTATAGAGGCATCTGTACTAATATTCCTTGTTTGGATAGTCCCTTTCCATGAATATGTAGATTCCCCTAGAATCGCCAAAGGAGGAGTACTAGCACAACCACATGGCAAAAAAGACCATCCAATTACATTTAAAAGCCAAAAACTCTCCCAAGAAATTATATTATAGAAAGGGAAGGTCTTTCCATGGTATATGAATTACATAATTTTTTCCACTATATACTCTCTACACCATTTACTTTCTAAATAGATTATGAAACCTTGAAATTCCTATTAAATAAACCAATCATTCAAGATCCCATATGTAGATAGATACTACTATTCCGATAATTTAATTTTACTATTATAGTCAAACCCAACAAGAATAACCAAGGTTCAAATTATATATCAAGAATTGACATGGGAGAGGAACCAAGTGAATATGAAGAGGGCCTACATAGTGCAACCTTATTTAGGGTAACTATGGTACCTAAAGAATTGCATGACATAGATACACTGCTATCTACTAAAGAATACCAAATGGATATGTCAACACATGACAAACAATTACTATTGTATAAGTCACTTTGATTCACATTAATAAAGGGATATTTGTACAAAAGAGGGGTGATATCCTATAATGAGGAGTATATGAATGTGAAATAAATGAAATACTAAGGGAAGCACATGAATAGATATCTAGTAGACATAATTTCAGATGAGGCGCTACTAAGAAGGTTCAATTAGTAGTACTTTAGTGGCCTACACTAACCAAGGATGCTAAACAATATGCTACAAATCAAGTAATATTTTCTAGAGAATTGGAAGACATGACAAGGGATGAAATTCCCTTACAACTGGTATTAGATTATGTACCATTTAAAAAATGGGAAATTCATTTCATTAGACCTATATACCCTCCTATAAAGCTATCTAAGACTAGATTTATTATTAGTGTAGATTACTTGACCAAAAGGGTTGAATCAGAACCAACCAAATATTGTAATACAAAAACTATCGCAAAGTTCATCCACCACAATATCATCACAAAATTTGGGTTCCCATTAAGAATTAGTGGTGATCAAGGGAAAAATTTTGTGAGCAAGGTAATCACAAGACTCCTAAAAATATTTATGATAACTCATAACCAGAGAACACCTTATCACCCATAGGCTAATGGAGAACATGAAGCATTGAACAAGGTCATACGAACCATCCTCACAAATATGTGTAATGAAAATAGAATAGACTAGGACATCAAGATAGCTGTAATAATTTGGGTTTATAGAGCCACCTACAAAAGGTCTACCAATTTTACCCCTTTTGAACTAGTCTATGGAATGGAGGCAATTCTACCCATAAATTTTATTATTCATAATCTATGTACCATACTCACCCTAAGACTTACAGATGAAGAATCAATCAAAAAATAATAGAAGACTTAGATAAATTAGATGAATATAGACAACTTGTAGTACACCACCAATTCATGGAAATAAGGAGATAAAAATCAGCACATGACTGCAACATCAAATCCAAGAAATCTAAAAAGGATGACATAGTTTTACTATACAATAGTAAATTTAAAAAATAGATGTTAAAAGTATATTGGCTTGGACCCTACCCAATTGATGGTATTTTAAACTCTATGGAAATCAAATTAAAAGAAGATTAGACAGTATAAAATTGTAATGCTACATTGATCAAGTCAAACATAAGCATTATCATACAAACTTGTAATAACTTGACCTATATATTAAGTTGTTTAATACTAGTGTAATATATAACATACTTACCCCTAACAAGAAAAGCATAAAATAAAAATAGAGAACCAAAAAAGAGCCATAGAAAATAATGGTAAAATAAGAATGGGAAGATAAGTTAACTACCATATCATTTAATGCTATCACCAACCTTAGGAGCATAAATACATAAAGCCACTTTCAAATGCATCACTTGAATTATATTTTATGAATATTCTCTACTACCCCCTCATTTCCAATTTCCTTTGTGTACAAATCTAAAACCCTAAACATTTCCATTGTGGTTTCTCCTAGCCTTGTCAACATCTCTCAAAATCCTCACCCCAAAAACAAGAAATTATCATAGAAGGGTATGCAAAAATACCTGTTGAAATTTCATGCTCCCTTCTAGATGAACCATCACTAATATACGATCTAGGAGATCCTACCTGGTCCATCATGCATTGGTTTTCCTTGAGGGTTCCTAAATTGGCTACATCCTATATTTTTGGGTTTTCAGGCTTTCACTTAGCTGATTACTTGCATGCTTTCTCCATTGCTCCTACTCCTTTTCCTTCTTTCCTCTAAGTGTTTTGGGTTTCAACTTTCATCCTCACTCTTTACCCCTTTTTGATCTCTCATAGTAAGCCTCAAGCCTTATCCCCAATCACTGAAGTTCAATTAATTTTTCAAGACTTTCCTATGTCTTGGTTTGTTAGACTTTGAGGGTCAATATTCCCTCTCTCCTCTTCCTTTTTCTTCCTTTCTTCTATTGTCCTTTGGGTGTCGTCATTCACCCTTACATCTTCCTTCTTATTATTTTCACTTCACAAGGATTAAGCCTTCCTCTCAACCTCTGACCTCTAATGGTATGATGTCCAATCTCTAAAATCTCACCTCTTGCTTTTGGATTTTGAACCTTTCACTTTCTTCCTTCTCTTTCTCACTTTCATTCTTTTCTCCCAAAATTTGGCTAAGTGTCAAGTTTTTGGATGTTCACCTTCGCCCATCTCCTTTACCTCTTACCTTTATTTGGTAAGGGTTAACCCTTCTCTCTGACCCCGATGGTTCTTTTAGGTGGTCATAGTTTCCTCCCCTCTTCTTCTTTTAGTACATGGTAAGCAGCAAGCCCAACACCCGACCTCTGACGACCCAATGCCTAATCTATAATTTCTCAACGCCAATGCAGATGAAGTTTGATGAAAGCATAAGCATGAGGTAGGCCCGACGCCTGACTCTTGACCTCTGACCACTCGATCGCCAATGTTTGACAAACACATTTTTAGTTCTCTAGACCATTTAATTCATAGACTTGTAAAGGCTTCCTTTTAGATCCAACGCCCCAACATTCCTATGGATTTGATATGTTTTTGGATGATGCCATTAATGCACAACAACTCCCAAACTACCAAATCTGATTTTTAGGGCTTTAAGGACAATTTTAATGCTCTCTTTTGACTTCTCCAAGTGGATTTCATGGGTACCCATGCCCACTAATTGTACTATTTTTTTTACCTTCTAATGGATCCCATACCCAAATCACTAATTTTGTGGGGGATTTTAGATGACTTTCCCTACAAAATCTTTATGGCGGTGTGGATGGCATTCTAGTTTGGTTCTCTCCAAGCTCTCTTGGCATGGTTTTCATGAGAAAATATTTCTTTGAGTAGATATTTCTTTAATTGCTAACTCTAGTTGGGTTAGGGTTTGAGTGTTCATCTGATTTATGCTTGATCTATAAAAGCAACACTTGTATTATTTTTATGGGTCTTCCTTAGGCTCCTCTGGGGTTTTTCTTTTGCATACATTGTATTTCACATTCTATCATTATAAATATTGGCTATATGTCATTGTATTAATGAAGTTGATCATTGTTGTTGGTTCTTTTCTCTTATATTTATGATTAATCTTTCATTACCTTCATGTATGAGTGTTTGTTTGTATTTTTATGTATACATATTGAGTTAAAATTGTTTGCAACTGTTGTGTTCAGAAATTCTCTTTCCTTCCAGTGCTCTTTCAAACCCTAACCTCCATGTTTTCCTCTGAAATCAACCAAATAGAGAGTTGTGTGAGTTATTTGGTCCCCTTCTTTGATGTATTGTTCAAATCTTAGCCAGGAAGAAACAACTTTCCATCTTGTTGTATCACCTCCATCTTCTTTTTAATGTTCTCCTTCTCCCCTTTTTCTTGTGAGTTGTTAGTAGTAGATTTTCACATGTTGGGTTGGACCAACACATTGCACGTAGATTGAAAAAGCAAGTCATTCTTCTTTGGAGATTTGACCTCATATGTGAAAAGGTCCCAAACCTTAAGGTTCTTTCCATTGTGTCATTTGAATGTTGAACTTCATGTTCAACAAGGTGCAATTTCCTATGACAATAGTTTTTGGCACACCTGATGGGAGTACTTCTCTCCATTGAAGCATTTGGTGTTTTCTTCAATGCATCTTGCCTTTTCAGACATATCTTCAAACACGATTGTGACTCTATTCAAAATTAGCTAGTTCAAGTGACCTAGTTTCATTTAATGCCATTGAGGAAGTGGTGATCTTCCATGTTTTAGCCTTTGGAAGTGTTCTTCAAGCACCTGGCGACTTTGCAACTCAATTCGGGTGACTTTTTTGGTATGTATCCAAAATCTTTGGTTGGCCAATCCTTTTCTCTTATTTTATAATTTTTGGCATGTTTCCTATGCATTAAAATGTCATATTTTAATACAAACCACATGTACATTCCACCATTTCATGATAATGCCAACTTTGCACCTCCTAATTAGCCATACCAGGCTGGTCATACCTCTTATTTCATTATAAAGAACCTTGTTGTTGTGGGTTCTCAACCTTCTCAAAATTCATACCACCCACCCTACCCTATATACTCTTCTTGGGTTCCTACATATTCATATCGACAACCCCAAGAGACTCATCATTTTCAAAATAAACCTTGTTTCTCTCCTACTCAACCCCAAAATTTTGATAATTTAAGTGCAAGTGAAATCACAATCTTTTTTCTTGATTTCAATAGACAAATTGATGAGATTTGGAAATAACAAGAGCTTCAACTACAATAGAAAGAGTGGGAAAATCAAGCCTATTAGGGGAAGCAATGTTGTTTCCCACAACAGGATGAGCTTGTACATCAAGCTCACTATCCGCAATAGCAAAAATTAGATGCTCAACAGAGGTATGAGCAATAGTTGGAGGCACAAAGAAGGTAGCAAGAAGAGTGTACAGCAAGAGATTTTTTTGTTAAGAAATAAAAAATTAGACTTTCCCTTGCTCTAACACAAGTGCTTGAGACTCATGCAGCCCCTTGTGTGCCTAGTTTCAAACAAGCACCTCCACTATTTCTAGAACAAGCTACTAAGGAGGAGGTAAGAAAGAACAAATTTGTAAGTTTCAAGAACCCTAGAAAACCTCTTGAAACTTCTATTAGCCCTCCTTTTGTTCCAAAACAACCTATTGTGTGGGAGGTATGCAAGCATAAAAAGTTTAATTTCAAGAACCCTAATCAGCCCCTTGAAACTACAATATAACCTCTTGTGCCATCAAGTATATCTTCTATGTTGGATATCCTAAGTTTTGTGAGCCTTTGTTCCTCCCAAGAACCTATCCTTGGGGAGGTTGCTAATGTGGAGCCCCCATGTGCTTTTTTCCCTGCTGCAAGAAAAAATTGAATATGTAATAGTGTTGCAGCAACAAGGCATTAAAAAGGTAAAACAAATTGATACAGTAAAGGAATCACTCCTCTCATTTGATGCCCTTCCTTGTTTTGTTGAAGATGAGGAAGATAGATCAGCTATACCTACTTTATTTGAAGCCTCCAAACAGCTTGGTTTGGGCTTGATGGTTGAAGACAACTCCATGATTTTAGAGCAGCAATAGAAGACATGTTTAGCACCTGTTATAGTGGATGAAGATCCATGATCTAATGAGTTCTATAATTCTAAGGTGGAGGGCTTCTTTTGGGATGATTTAGAAGCTTTTTTCTCAAGTTTGAATGCTAAAATTCCACCCCCAAAAGAGAAACTTTGTGGAAAGTAGTATAAGAATGAATAAACAATAGAGGATTTTGCAACCATTACATGCCAAGAGTCATATTTTGTTGCAGCTTATTGCCAAGAAGAAATGAAAATAGAGAGACAAGTTGAATAATTTAGTTCTTCACTTGAAGAGTCTCAAAAATATAAGGTTTGTGTTGATGGAGTGTGCATCAATACAAGTAATTTTGTAGTTATTGAGCAAGCACACATTTGTTTAGAGAGTGATGCTCATGTTGTTCAATTGGTTTGCATGCCCAAGCTTCAGGTTTTTTCTTTTGAGGTACATGAAGAAGGTCTTTCTTATGCAAATCAAAAATCAGTTTTAGCATATTTTGCATCACCATGTGAGTTGGAAACTTTCTCTTTTTGTTTCAGTTCATTCTTTAAGGAGGTCAGAAATGGTGACATTGGCTTGTCCTTTTATGAGGTGAGTTATCTTCCCTCTATAGAAGGTTTTCTCTTGGATGCTAACCTATATTCAAAAAAATTCACCCCTGCTATTGTGTGTTCAACTGATACACTAGTGTTAGATGAATCTAACACTTGCATCATATGGTTCCCTCATGATGGAAACATTTATAGTGAAGTGATCCTTCACCTTACAAGCATTTTATGTAGTTACCTGCATGTTGGCAACAATTTTTAGTGGTTGCAGCTAGGTGAAGTCTACAACTATGGTTTGTGGGAGATCAACTCCTTCAAAAGGTTCACATTTGATAAAGGAAAGCTTCCATTCTTTTCTTTCTATTAGTTTGTGTATATATTGTAAATATATTGCTTTCTATAAAGTGCATTTACACACCATACATTCCCCTTAAGGGAATGTATGTTCAAGCTTTCATGCTTTCCTCCAAGTGTGGCTACACATGTTTTATTTTGATTTGAGGAGGCCCAATTGTTGAAGTTTTACCCTCATGAATCCATGACCAATGGATTGATAAGGCTTGTATATTTCATCATTGGCAGGAAATCATCCCACGAAATCACCAAAATGTTGACATTTGATGCCCCCCTTTAGATGACACATCACTAATATCCAATATGAGAGATCCTACATGGACCATCTTGCATGAGTTTTCCTTGAGGGTTCCTAAATTGGATAAGTCCCATATTTTCAGGTTTTCAAGCTTTCACTTACCTGTTGCATGCTTTGCCCATTGCTCTTCCTCCTTCTTTTCCTTCTTCTTTCCTCTAAGTGTTTTGAGTTTTGGCCTTCGCCCTTACCCTTTACCCCTTTTTGATCTCTCATGGTAAGCATCAATCACTAATGCTTGGTTAAGTTTTCAAGAATTTCCTAACTTTTGGTTTGTCAAACTTTTGGGGTTGGTCTTCCCTCTTTCCTCTTCCTTCTTTCGCCTTTCTTCTATCAACCTCTGAGTGTCATCTTTTTCCCTTACCTCTTCCTTCTTACCATTTTCACTTCACAAGGTGTAAGCCCTCTTCTCAACCTCTAATCTCCAATGATCTGAGGTCCAATCTCCAAAATCTCACCTCTTGCTTTAGGATTTTGGACCTTTCACTTTCTTCCTTCTCCTTCTCACTTTCACTCTTTTCTCCCAAAATTTCTCTAAACGTCAAGTTTTCAGATGTCAGCCTTTGACCTTCTCCTTTACCTCTTACCTTTCTTTGGTAAGAGCTATCCCTTCTCTCTAACCCCAATGGTTCTTTTGGGTGGTCATAGTTTCCTCCCCTCTTCTTCCTTTGGTATGCAGTAAGTTGTAGGCCTGATGCTTGACCTTTGATGGCCTGATACCCAATCTCTGATGTCTCAATGCCAATCTGCATGAAGTTAGATGAAAGAATAAGCACGAGGTAAGCTTTATGCTTAACTCCTAGCCTCTAACCACCTAATCGTTGATGTCTGACAGACACATTTTCAATCCTCTAGACCATTTAATTCATAGGATTGTAAAGGATTCCTTTTGGGCTTGATGCTCTGACCTTCCTATAGATTTGTCATGTTCCTAGATTATGCCATTAATGTGCAACAACTCCCCAGCTACCATATCTAATTTTTAGGGCTTCAAGGACAAATTTAATACTCTCTTTTGACTTGTCCAAGTGGATTTCATTGGAACCTATTCCCATTCATTGTTGTTTTTTTCCCTTCTAACGGATCCCATTCATAAATCACTAATTTTGTGGGGGATTTTGGATGAATTTTAATGGAAAATATTTATAGTAGGGTGGATGGCATGCTAGTTTTGTTCTCTCCAGCCGCTCTTGGCATATTTTTCATGAGAAGATATTTCTTTAACTGCTAACCCTAGTTGGGTTAGGGTTTGAGTGTATTCATCTGACTTATGCTTTATCTATAAAATAAATAGTATTTGTATATGTTTTGTGGGTCTTCTTCTACCTCCTCTAGGGTTTTGTTTTGTAGACATTCTATTTCACATTTTTCCATTGTAAATATTGGCCATATTCCTTTGGATTAATGGTGTTGATCATTGTTGTTGGTTCTCTCCTCTTTTATATATGAGTAATCTTTCATTACCTTCATGTTTAAGTGTTTTTTTGCATTTTTATGCATATATGTTGAGTTGAAATTGTTTACAACTGTTGTGTTCAAAAATTATCTTTCCTTCTAGTGCTCTATCAAACCCTAACCTTCATGTTTTCCTCTAAAATCAGCCAAATAGAGATTTGTGTTGGTTCTTTCATCCCCTTATTTGATGTATTGTGAAAATCTTAGCCAAGGAGAAATAAATTTCCATCTTGGTGTATCACCTCTATCTTCTCTTTCATGTTCTCCTTCTCCTCTTTTCCTTGTGAGTTGTTAGTGGTAGGTTTTCATGTGTTTGGTTTGACTAGCACATTGCACTTGGATTAAAAAAGGAATCTTGATTTCTTCGAAGATTTGAACTCTTAAATGCAAAGGTCCACACCTTGAGGTCATTTCCATTGTGTGATTGGAATGATTAACTTCGTGTTTAGTACGGTGCAATTTCATATAACAATAATACCCAAACAAAGCATTATCAAAGGTTCCAACAAATTTAATATACATAGAGGATGACCACTTGAATATTTGTATGTGCCCATAACAAAATTAGATTACACAAAATTTGAAGGTTTATGGCTAGCCCTCCTCCAACTTAGTACACAAAAATATCTTCCGCAATATGCATGTGTCCAAGAGAAGAGGTTAGATATATGGAAGGATTTCCCATACTTTAATCATGAGGAGGGGTGGATTCTAAACATTATTAACCAAATCCATAATGAATACATGTATCTAGAACAACCATATAAAATTACAAAGGATTCCATATAAGTTGTAACTGGGTTGTATACACAAGGGGAAATCTCATTGATGAAGGAAATTAAAAACTTAGAGGTGAATAGGCTCACAAGAGATACATCCAATGATCAAAGTCTATATGTTACCAAAATCATTAGTCCATCCATGAGATATACCACTATGGGTATTGCCTACAATGTATATTAAACCAGTTGGGACAACTTTACCATCACATCTTCTAGATCCATGTGTAATACCAAATGGTAACAAAGAGCAAGGATATAGATTTGTATAAGGTTTTGTGGAAAGATATAATAGAGAATCTACATTGCACTAAATAATCCCACTACCAATTTAGGTATGGAACCCTTTAATAATTTTCCTTGCATTCTATATTTCATGTATGACCTCCCAATATTTGTGGGCAATATTTAGGAAATAAATAAACTGATAGTCACATAAATCTAGGAGATCTCACTTAGAATTTCAAGGATTCCACCTCTTATACGGATAACTACTAGGGTTACTTCAAATCCCTCTAACAAAAGCTCCAAGAATGGAAATGTATCTGTTATGATGTGGTTAGTTGATACATAAAGGATATAATCACTCTGGTGGACAAGGACTATACATTCATGAAGGAAAATGAGCATAGGATGTGTTGGATCCAAAAACTACCATATGATGTATTTTATGTGGAGATAGACTCTTATGCAACAACATTTCTCCAACTCCCCAAAGACCCCAAATCCAAAAATTCATGACTTATTGAGAGTACATGGATAAAATCACTTGAAAAAAGGAAGAGTAGTATGTGGAGGAAAAAAATTGGGGGAAACAAAAAATAGAATCAAAGGAGCAAAGAACTACTACTCCATGAAGGTTTAAGAGATTTCAAGTGGGGACACCTCTGGAAGAATCAACTCAACTAGTAGGGAGTACAAGGAGAGTTAAAAGTAAAATACCCACTACTCCCCAACAATTATACCCCTTGGTCAAAGAAGCTTCAAAGGCATTCTTCGAACTAAGTGCAGAGAAGAAATAGAAAATAAAGAAGAAAATTTCACAAAAAGAAGTATCCCCATTATAATAAGTGAGCAAAGAAGAAGAGATCTTGATAGAAGAATAAGTATAAACATTAATGAATGAAAGAAAATTTCACAAAAAGAAGTATCCCCATCATAATAAGTGAGCAAAGAAGAAGAGATCCTGATAGAAGAATAAGTAGAAACATTAATGAATGAAAGTCAGCTCTTTAGTAGCTTGTTTATGAAGAAAATATTACATAATTTACATTTAAGGTATATGAAGAAATAGGTATCGTGAGTAAAGGAATTATACAATAAGCACTCACTAGATACATGGTGGCTTGTAATACCACATTAGTGTCACTTATGGACCAATTACTAGGGTCCCTTGTTGTCGCACTCAAGATGAAAAGGTAGAAAGCTATGTATAGAAAAAGGAAAATTTGAAAGAGGAGGCAATTGCAAAAGTGGTTCCTTCTAAAACCAAGGCCCAAAAGGAAAACATGGTGAAACTCTAAACTAGAGAACTCTGGACCAAGCAGGGGTTGGATAAACTTAATTTGGGGAGGACAAATTTCACTAACCAAAAAGGAGATCAAGGAGGTTACAAATAAATCTTACCAAGGGATACATGAGGAAGAGGAAAATATGAAAATAAGAAAATCAATTGATCAAAAAGTACCCTCTCCTCCCCAATCCTCCCATTTTCCATCTTCCTCCACCAATTCCCCTATGCATCCCATAGAGAGCTTCTTCAAAAAACAAAAAAACATATAAATATTATCCTCACCACAACTCCTTCAGCCATCACTAGTTAGATCTTAAGTCTACATTGGTAGTATACCCCCTCCAAAAGTCTCAGTGAGAAGATATCTTACAATAGAAAACAAGGGAAGATATCTTAAAGAAACATGTAGCAAATACAAAGTAGTTGGAGGATGTTATTAAAGATATCTAGCATAAATACCATCAGATACAAGTAGATCCTTTCCAATCACTTACAACAGAAATAAAATTATTAGTAGATGGATTTTTGAAAGATACAAAGGAGAAAAATCACAATATGTGGAAGATCATAATTACAGAGATTTGCAAAGCCAAAATGGATGAGGAAAGAATGAAATGCATGACTTCGCATTACATATTAGAGCTCAATATTAGTACATTGAAAAATGAATGAGGGGACATCAATTCATTGTAGTAATTTTTCCTCTAATGGCCTATAGTCACCACAAAGGTAAAAATAAAATGGATTAAAATGAATTGCACATCCTATAGATAGCACAATCATAGGATGCCCTTATAGATTCATATGAGTAG
>VDFB02287001.1:37500-55834 GCA_007258455.2 Sequoia sempervirens
AATTTGTCAATAGAAAGTGCTATTCTAACTGTGCTTTGAATTGAAACCAATTGCAAATATCTTACAAATTTCATTGGACCACTTTGTCCTATTTTGATCACATTTGTAACTATCAAACAAGACTAAAAAACTTACCTATTATGCACAATAGAATGCCTCCTAAGGACATCCATTCTCCTCTTTGTGTCTTCTTCAGAAATTTGTACATGTAATGTGGAGAGAATGCTTGATAAACATGGGGATTCCAGTGTACGATATTGTAGAGGCCAATGACACTGATGCATGGCATTTGATAGAGTGTAGAATTTTAACAATTAGCAAAACCCACATTGTAGTTTAATCCAAAACTTTGACAAATTACAGGTAGATCCAGAGTAGCTGAATTTGAAGTTTGTATAAACAATCTCACCCAACTGTTTTGATATCTTGCATGCTCACTCCAAATCTACTAGAAATTGATGAAAGAGTATCCATATCATGCAACACATAACTCATGAGATAGTTTGAGGCATTACTCAAGCAGCCACAAAGGAGATACATTGTCACCACCACTCTCATCTGTGCAGCTCTAGAAGTATTGGGCAGGCATGCAAGACCTTCATAAGCACTCTCCAGTCTCCACCATCGGTGCCAAATACCCATCATTATTTGCAGTTGTAGTTGTAGTCAGATACTGGTTCTTAGTTTGAAAGAAGCCACAACTCTTGTTTACAAACACATACTGAGCCACATGGGCTATAAACTGGCAAACGCCATTCAACTTTTGATTATGTTGTTCTTTTGGCCTCTTTGAGTCAGCTATAATATTTAATATGGTGCAGTTTTGGTCTCTATGTAACTTAGTTGTGCAATTTTAAACCAAGCTAACTATAATTTAGATACGTAATTTTGGATTTCCATATCGTCTTACTCAGCAAGTAGCAATAGAAGCGACCAATGTGTTCTTTATTGGGGGAAAAAAGGTCTCAAAATTTAAGTTTGTTAACATTATTGAGGCATTCTCTTAAATAGCTCATACACGCCATTTGAAGATCAGGGTTTACTTACATAAAATATATCTTCCAAGGAGGTTCAGTGTTTGGTTTGCCTAAATTCAACTTCCCACTGGCAGTTACTGGATGTGCATTAGTTCATAATTTACATTCCTGGAGGTTACCTACTTTAGCATTAGTTGATAATATAGTAATGTAGGATGGCCAAGCCCACCTGAATGTTCAGTTGGGAATTTGGTGGACTACTGTGAGAAATTTTTAGGGGTAAACCGTAAAACAACAAAATCATGCTTTTGGTTTAGTCTTGACTCTTTAGAGAAAAGTGAAAACACGTGGATGGTATGTCTCTTTGTTTGGCTCATAGGTTAATATATTGCCCCAAGTTTTACATGCAATTTGTTGTTGCCTTGGTGGTAGGTTGTTAGTTGTTGTGTTCATCTATATGAAATGATTAAAGATTGGTACTGAATAAGTTCATTACCATATTGCCTTACAACTTTTTGTAACCACTCACTTTTATCAAGGTTCTAAAATATATAAAATGAGAAGGGTTCCTCCCTATTTTCTTCTAGGTGTGCTAATGATATCATTTTTTTTAACATTGTATAAGAATCCATTGTACTAGGATTGCAATAATTGCAGTTAATGATGAGAGATGCAGCCACGAGTCACCATTCCTTTTATTAGTTTATCTTATGCACATTTTCTTTTTGCATGTTGGTTGTTTGTATCTGTGGTTCCAATTAGTTGATTCCATAGGACAAACATTTACCAGGACAGGAAATTTAATTTGCTGGTTATTATATGTTTTCTATGTCATTCACCTAGTATACATTCCTGTGGAAAATTGGTCCTTTACTTTTGCTTCTTGAATCCTATCTTGAAGTTTGTCATTGTACAATCAGATAAATATCATTAAACATTATTTTTTTCCGAGTGTAAACTTTTGTACTTAAAAAATATGCAAACAGGTAATTGCCAATAATGATTGTTTCTCTATTTAAATCTTATGTGTAAAAAGGTAGGAAGGATATGGGTGGCTTGGGATGATAAGTGGATTTTTTAAATCGTTCTGGAAAAAAAAATGTCAAGATTCAAGCTTATCATCAACTAGATTTGAGTTAAATAGATAATTTTCTGAATCTAAGTGCTCCTGATACAATGAAATGTGATTCATAACTAATTTGTCTTCTTTTCTGTCATGACTGAAGTTTGGCTTCCTTGATCCCTACAAGAATTATTTGATGTTAAACAAAGAAATATTGGAATAAGTTTTGCCCCTACATATTAGTTCAAAAAATAAGAAAATTAAACCAAAAAGGGGTAAAGAATCATACCTTTTTTAAGGTATAGAAGAAATAATGAAAACCATCACCGAATTTCCTCCATTGCATGGGCCAGGTTAACTCAGATGTCTCAAAAAGAGGGCACCTGAAATGAGGCTGTAAAGCACACAAAGAAAAATCAAAGACATTTCACAAGGTAAATGCATTCCTAGTGCATGCTAACCATCATTGTATTATTTATGGTAAGATAGTGTGCTTTAATACCTGACCAAATGATATTGAAATAAAGATGCCCTCCGGTTTGAGAACCCCGTGAACACCTCTAAGCATTTCATTCACCTTGTTGACTGTCTCTAGCTTTGGATTCCATGGATCTCCACTATCTACAAGTAACACAATCTTCAAATCAAGCAAGTTTTAATTTTTTGTCAATAAGAGGACATTTGACTCTAAAGACCTAAACATCTATCAAATAATTCCTCCAAACATTTAAATCTTAAACATTATGAAAGTGAATATCAAAGATGTCTTCCCCTTTCTATTCTATTGTTGAACAAGTATCCAATTCCTCTTTGAAATGAAATTTGATATTTTAAGGTACTCTTTAAATTTATAATCTGTCGATTAAGCATTTGAATAGCAGTAACAATGGCAGAAATGCCTCCCTTAGAGAAAAGGAACAACAAACTAAAAAAGAAAAATTTGTATGTCAAAAGTCGAACCAGGTTGGGTAAAGACAGACTTGAAATCATTGTCAGTGTTAAAACAGGCTACTAGAAAAATAATATTATATCATGTGTAAACCAAGTCGAACATTAGAACATTAATCAAAACAACTGTAAGATAGCCTCATAAATCATAAACCAATCATGTGCAAGAACAAGCCCAATAAATCAATTACATTTAGTCAGTTTGTTACAATTTAATAAAATGGAATTGTTAAATCAAAGAGGCCAAAAAATGAGGTGTAAATCAAATTAAAAATAATAAAGCTAGAAGATTAAGTTTTGAAATTCCTCAAATAAATAAATGCAGAATTGCAAGAAACTAAAACATCAATAATGAAACACAGGGAAGCAACAGAAGTTGAGTCTCCTCAACAGGGATCAAGTTGAGGGATCAACTTTTCACATCCTCACCTAGCATCATTGTTGAAAGTAATAATGGCTCCATAGAGAAGGCAGAGGTCATATTCACAACACATGGAGCATGTTATATAACAAATGGTTCTGGACTCCTATTTGGTAGGCATTTGTTCTCTTCAATTTTTCAAATTGTAGGGTTCTTTTTCACTTGATACTTATCTATTGCAATTGGATGTACAAGTCCCATTAACCTACTTTGGTCACTCATAGACATTTAAGTAGCTTCTATCCTCTAGCATCAACAAATTTGATATCTATCCAACTTAATACTGGATCTTAATTTAATCTACAGTCTAGATCTTGTGAGTAGATTATTTCAATAACAAATTCAAAACTTAACACAAACAAAGAATTCAATCATGCGGCCTCCCATAATGTCCATTATCTATGTTCTGATTTGAAATCACTGCATGCACATATGGATACTCTGCACACACAATTTGACAATTATAATGTACCTAGTAAAATTTGACAAATTATATCCTTTTTGCTGCACTCATACAACTACTGGAATTTATCAATGTGGTCCAGTCCATTTGCACAACAATTGGGAAGACTCATTCCTCAAACAAACTCCAGTAGAAACAAAATGATAAACATCAACTACTTGACATCTATTTTGTTATAAAAAAACAAGAATGTAGAGAGGAGGGAATCACTTGTTAGAAGCAAGGAATAAAACACAACCATAATGAAAGTTTGAGACCTATTGACAGAAAACAAAACAGCCTTGACTTGCCCAACGGGCAGCAACAAATATCCCAATAGTTGGAGAGATTTCTATTAAGTTAACGATCTTCCTCTTCCTCTATGTTTGAGAGGGGCAGCTACCTCATATGATTAGGACAACAACAAATATCCCAATAGTTGCAATGGCCACCTTGATTCTTGTTTCATGTATCTTGATGGAGCACATAGAGAAATTTGATTCCTTGATGGTATATATGGATATGGGGATTGTTCTCTTATTCATGTTTGAGTTTACTTGTTTACCCCTTATGCAATGTATACAAAAAGTGAGAGAATATTAAGAAAAGGTGTGTTGTCCACCTTGCATAATGTTATAATTTATAATTTATTTATTTATTGTGGGGTGTACCTATGGAATCTAGGGATGTGTGCATCACATGGGCTAGCATTTTGGGCCCGCTTTATGTGTTGTATGTACTATTGGATTAAATATTTAATATGGCATTGCACATGAGGAAAATATTTGATGTTGGAAAAAATTAGTGCCAAGAATTAAATGTGGGGGTTAATGGTTTATAAGCTCATGGTATTGGTCACATGGTTTTATGTAATACCACTTGGTGGTATTACTTATCTATTGCAATTGGATGTACAAGTCCCATTAACCTACTTTGGTCACTCATAGACATTTAAGTAGCTTCTATCCTCTAGCATCAACAAACTTGATATCTATCCAACTTAATACTGGATCTTAATTTAATCTACAGTCTAGATCTTGTGAGTAGATTATTTCAATAACAAATTCAAAACTTAACACAAACAAAGAATTCAATCATGCGGCCTCCCATAATGTCCATTATCTATGTTCTGATTTGAAATCACTGCATGCACATATGGATACTCTGCACACACAATTTGACAATTATAATGTACCTAGTAAAATTTGACAAATTATATCCTTTTTGCTGCACTCATACAACTACTGGAATTTATCAATGTGGTCCAGTCCATTTGCACAACAATTGGGAAGACTCATTCCTCAAACAAACTCCAGTAGAAACAAAATGATAAACATCAACTACTTGACATCTATTTTGTTATAAAAAAACAAGAATGTAGAGAGGAGGGAATCACTTGTTAGAAGCAAGGAATAAAACACAACCATAATGAAAGTTTGAGACCTGTTGACAGAAAACAAAACAGCCTTGACTTGCCCACCGGGAAGCAACAAATATCCCAATAGTTGGAGAGATTTCTATTAAGTTAACGATCTTCCTCTTCCTCTATGTTTGAGAGGGGCAGCTACCTCATATGATTAGGACAACAACAAATATCCCAATAGTTGCAGTGGCCACCTTGATTCTTGTTTCATGTATCTTGATGGAGCACATAGAGAAATTTGATTCCTTGATGGTATATATGGATATGGGGATTGTTCTCTTATTCATGTTTGAGTTTACTTGTTTACCCCTTATGCAATGTATACAAAAAGTGAGAGAATATTAAGAAAAGGTGTGTTGTCCACCTTGCATAATGTTATAATTTATAATTTATTTATTTATTGTGGGGTGTACCTATGGAATCTAGGGATGTGTGCATCACATGGGCTAGCATTTTGGGCCCGCTTTATGTGTTGTATGTAATATTGGATTAAATATTTAATATGGCATTGCACATGAGGAAAATATTTGATGTTGGAAAAAATTAGTGCCAAGAATTAAATGTGGGGGTTAATGGTTTATAAGCTCATGGTATTGGTCACATGGTTTTATGTAATACCACTTGGTGGTATTACTTATCTATTGCAATTGGATGTACAAGTCCCATTAACCTACTTTGGTCACTCATAGACATTTAAGTAGCTTCTATCCTCTAGCATCAACAAACTTGATATCTATCCAACTTAATACTGGATCTTAATTTAATCTACAGTCTAGATCTTGTGAGTAGATTATTTCAATAACAAATTCAAAACTTAACACAAACAAAGAATTCAATCATGCGGCCTCCCATAATGTCCATTATCTATGTTCTGATTTGAAATCACTGCATGCACATATGGATACTCTGCACACACAATTTGACAATTATAATGTACCTAGTAAAATTTGACAAATTATATCCTTTTTGCTGCACTCATACAACTACTGGAATTTATCAATGTGGTCCAGTCCATTTGCACAACAATTGGGAAGACTCATTCCTCAAACAAACTCTAGTAGAAACAAAATGATAAACATCAACTACTTGACATCTATTTTGTTATAAAAAAACAAGAATGTAGAGAGGAGGGAATCACTTGTTAGAAGCAAGGAATAAAACACAACCATAATGAAAGTTTGAGACCTGTTGACAGAAAACAAAACAGCCTTGACTTGCCCAACGGGCAGCAACAAATATCCCAATAGTTGGAGAGATTTCTATTAAGTTAACGATCTTCCTCTTCCTCTATGTTTGAGAGGGGCAGCTACCTCATATGATTAGGGACAACAACAAATATCCCAATAGTTGCAGTGGCACCTTGATTCTTGTTTCATGTATCTTGATGGAGCACATGGAGAAATTTGATTCCTTGATGGTATATATGGATAGAGGGATTGTTCTCTTATTCATGTTTGAGTTTACTTGTTTACCCTTATGCAATGTATACAAAGTGAGAGAATATTAGGAAAATGGTGTGTTTTCCACCTTGCATAATGTTATAATTTATAATTTATTTATTTATTGTGGTGTACCTAGGGAATCTAGGGATGTGTGCATCACATGGGCTAGCATTTTGGGCCCGCTTTATGTGTTGTATGTAATATTGGATTAAATATTTAATATGGCATTGCACATGAGGAAAATATTTGATGTTGGAAAAATTAGTGCCAAGAATTAAATGTGGGTTAATGGTTTATAAGCTCATGGTATTGGTCACATGGTTTTATGTAATACCACTTGGTGAGTATTACTTATCTATGCAATTGATGTACAAGTCCCATTAACCTACTTTCATCACTCATAGACATTTAAGTAACTTCTATCCTCTAGCATCCAACAAACTGGATATCTATCCAACTTAATACTGGATCTTAATTTAATCTACCTAGATCTTGTGAGTAGATTATTTCAATAACAAATTCAAAACTTAACACAAACAAAGAATTCAATCATGCCTCCCATAATGTCCATTATCTATGTTCTGATTTGAAATCACTGCATGCACATATGGATACACACACAATTTGACAATTATAATGTACCTAGTAAAATTTGACAAATTATATCCTTTTTGCTGCACTCATACAACTACTGGAATTTATCAATGTGGTCCAGTCCATTTGCACAACAATTGGGAAGACTCATTCCTCAAACAAACTCCAGTAGAAACAAAATGATAAACATCAACTACTTGACATCTATTTTGTTATAAAAAAACAAGAATGTAGAGAGGAGGGAATCACTTGTTAGAAGCAAGGAATAAAACACAACCATAATGAAAGTTTGAGACCTATTGACAGAAAACAAAACAGCCTTGACTTGCCCAACGGGCAGCAACAAATATCCCAATAGTTGGAGAGATTTCTATTAAGTTAACGATCTTCCTCTTCCTCTATGTTTGAGAGGGGCAGCTACCTCATATGATTAGGACAACAACAAATATCCCAATAGTTGCAGTGGCCACCTTGATTCTTGTTTCATGTATCTTGATGGAGCACATAGAGAAATTTGATTCCTTGATGGTATATATGGATATGGGGATTGTTCTCTTATTCATGTTTGAGTTTACTTGTTTACCCCTTATGCAATGTATACAAAAAGTGAGAGAATATTAAGAAAAGGTGTGTTGTCCACCTTGCATAATGTTATAATTTATAATTTATTTATTTATTGTGGGGTGTACCTATGGAATCTAGGGATGTGTGCATCACATGGGCTAGCATTTTGGGCCCGCTTTATGTGTTGTATGTAATATTGGATTAAATATTTAATATGGCATTGCACATGAGGAAAATATTTGATGTTGGAAAAAATTAGTGCCAAGAATTAAATGTGGGGGTTAATGGTTTATAAGCTCATGGTATTGGTCACATGGTTTTATGTAATACCACTTGGTGGTATTACTTATCTATTGCAATTGGATGTACAAGTCCCATTAACCTACTTTGGTCACTCATAGACATTTAAGTAGCTTCTATCCTCTAGCATCAACAAACTTGATATCTATCCAACTTAATACTGGATCTTAATTTAATCTACAGTCTAGATCTTGTGAGTAGATTATTTCAATAACAAATTCAAAACTTAACACAAACAAAGAATTCAATCATGCGGCCTCCCATAATGTCCATTATCTATGTTCTGATTTGAAATCACTGCATGCACATATGGATACTCTGCACACACAATTTGACAATTATAATGTACCTAGTAAAATTTGACAAATTATATCCTTTTTGCTGCACTCATACAACTACTGGAATTTATCAATGTGGTCCAGTCCATTTGCACAACAATTGGGAAGACTCATTCCTCAAACAAACTCCAGTAGAAACAAAATGATAAACATCAACTACTTGACATCTATTTTGTTATAAAAAAACAAGAATGTAGAGAGGAGGGAATCACTTGTTAGAAGCAAGGAATAAAACACAACCATAATGAAAGTTTGAGACCTGTTGACAGAAAACAAAACAGCCTTGACTTGCCCAACGGGCAGCAACAAATATCCCAATAGTTTGAGAGGGGCAGCTACCTCATATGATTAGGACAACAACAAATATCCCAACAGTTGCAGAGATTGCTACAAATATCCCAACACTTGGAGAGATTGCTATTAAGTTAACGATCTTCCTCTATGTTTGAGAGGGGCAGCTACCTCATATGATAGGATTAGGGTTTTTAGGGGCATGCTTTTAACCAGAATGCAAGAAAGGCAGCTAAACTAAAAACTGAAGTAGCTGCAGCTTCAATCTATTCACAATAAACACGAAGTAGCTCTAAAAATATTGGGCTTTGTAGGAGGAGTCACTCCAGCTCTGTATACAAAGTCAAGGCTTCATCATGTATGGGCATCACAACTCATAAATCTGAAGCTGCCTTTCTATGTATACAGAAATCTGTTTTGAAATATTGTTGGTAACACTCTTATAGGGCATGAACCAGAAAACAACTAATTGTAATCCATTAGTTAAGAAAGCATTAACATGATCAGTCAGTACACTAAATCTTGTTCATTTACCCAAAAACACAATTTCCATGTTACAGAAATAAGTTTGAAGATGAATGCAAATCTTTGACCATATATAGGAATATACATATGTAAAATTCCACTTTTTTCCATGGTATCCTAAACTTGTATATATTTCTTTTATTATATACATAAACCTTAGCATGCATTTGAACCAGGACTGCATTTTTCAGAATGTAGCTCCTTACATGCTTGACGGTTCAATTGTCAACCCTTCTCTTTGAGACAGTTTTTAACAACTGCACTAATATTCAAAGTTCATATTTCAAACAATAATCACACTATATCTCCTATTATCCTATACAGATGCCCAACTTTCAAATTTTCACCATTATACACAGAAGAAAGAAATCCTGGCTATCAATTTAGAATTCCCATATGTAGCTTGCAATTAAAAGCACAAAACAATATCATGTAAATGTTTATTTTATCTCTACGCATTATATTTGACATGAAACAACAAAATCAGGTTTTTCCTTCTATGTTTAAAGCTAGCTCTATTTTTTTGGTTCCACAAGATATAGGATCATGTGGAACCATGTCTATGCAAAGTGTTCTCTCAAACAAAACCAGCTGAAGAAAATATTGCAGCTTCCCTCTTGCAATCATAATAGATAAAGTAGAACAAAACAAATAAGATAGATGCGGCTAATACTTCTAAAAATGCCTAATAAAGATAGAATTAAAAAAAATCGTAATTGCATACAGAAATATGATACTTAGCTAAGCCTGTAACCTGACAGTTAAACGACAGTGCATGGTCACTTATCCAAAGTTTTATTGCACTCATTCTCAGAGCCCAGATGGTAAGAAACAACCAAATGTATTCTCTTCATCAGATTGAGAATGTTAACAACATGCATCACAAAGCTTAAAGTTTCAAATCTACAAGCACTCTACTGATTGTAACTGTATAATCAGAGACTTCAATAAAGAAGTCAGTGACAATGGATGTGAAAACAGAGAGGGGAATGTAACTCTTGTGATACTGGACTGAACCTGATTGGTCTCCTATATTACAACCATTGTAGAAGAGATTCTATTCATCTTTTGCAATTTTTTAATTCTTAATGACACTATTCCAGACGTATGGTGCCTTTGGAATAGATTTCCAGCAAAACAGAGCATCCCTGAAAGCGATACACAGGTTCTCATAGGGTTCCTTGGAAGTCCTCAGCATTTCAAGGTTGAAATTAAATAAATTCAGTTGAATTGAAGTTGAAGAAAATGTAGTATTGTTACAACTACAATAGCAGGAAGATAACAAGCTAGTGGAAGAAGAACATTACAAATACATACAAGCTAATACAAATTTAAGTACGAAATACAGAGATGCAGTAATAATAAGCAAATACGAAATAGGAGAAATACGAAAAATTGCATACCTTGTGTGGAGAATAAGTTGAGATTCTACAGAAATTGCTTCTTACTACTTACGGAACCCTAGCAAAGGAGAATTAAATCCTGGATCTCGGTAGAGGACAGAATCCTAGCAAACCAGAAAATGAACAGTGAGTTGGTGAGTCGGTCTTATAGGAAGCCCTGCCCGTGATGAAGCCGCTCTGAGGCAGCCAGCAAGCAGCTGCGTAGCAGCCTTAGGGCGCATGAAATGTGTATACACAAACGCGCCAGCAAAAGCAGTCAGGTTCCCGCGTTGATGATGCCCGGAGAAAACTGCTCGTTGTGACAACTTCCGGCGTGAGACAAACTTCCGGCGTGAGACAACTTCACGGCGGCAATCTCACACTATATATAGCCTATCGGCTAAAAAATAAAAGGCAGCAAAATTCTTCAAGAGTTGACTGTAAGATGCTCATAATTAATCTATATCAAAAGAATTAGTCATCCTTCGCAAAGGTGACAGACTAATTCTAAATTTATGAGAAAGTGAAAATTATTAATGGACGTTCTACATTCTCCTAGGGTGCTGCCGGCCTCGATACTCACCCTCCTCGGTATTCTTTTCTTTTATGGTTATTTCTCCAGGTTAAATCTAAGACTTTTAACAGTCAATGACACATGATGGTGTTTTTTTTCTCTAATATAAATGCATTAGGCGTCCTACTTTACCTTCCAAGTAGTTGTACGTGGGTTAGACCTCTTATACCAGTGGTGCTCCTGCTGCAATCTCAATTGGTATCAAAAGGATTGGAAAGAGATGAATAATTTAGTAAGGTCTAAGATGAAAGCCCATCATTTTTTTGAGTATGATAGAGGTTTCAGAATTTAGTGATTATTGTGTGCACGTTTATTCTTTGGTGCGGATGCTGCTTGCAGAAACGAAGTTCAAATGGCAGGACCCTTCTCCCAAAAGGTAACTTTTCCCTTCCAATTCTATTTGTGTATTTGTCAGATTCTCGTTTGGTAGTTTTCTACAGATTCAAATATTTATTTCTGAATTCTAATACTTATAAAAGTACTCTCTAGTCTATTTAAATCAAACAGATTTAGAAGTGCATGTAAACAGCTTAACATCAAACAGATGGACAATGAGAAAAAAGAGCATGTATTTGTTATTCCTCACATCTGGCAATTTTATTGGAAAGCAAAGAATACATCTACAGATCAGGTTTCTAGATTTAGAGAACTTATAAAACAAGTACAGAGAGGTCTAGTCAAAAAAAGAAAATACCTCTGTACAGTAATCATTGAATAAACTACAAATTTTCAGAAACACAGCACAAAATAATGAGGTGACAGATGTTAGTGTTAAAAGTCAGCTTTGAATGAATAATCCCATGGGAATGTGCCTACAAGCAACTATCTGATCTATCTTATCATGGTCATTAATAAATAATCTGTTGAAAATAGAGAATCATTAAACCATGAAATCCTCCAACTTTAACTCAGACTGTTTTAAACTGCGGGACTCAAATACTGAGAAAAATCAATTTAGTTGATAAATCCAATAAGAATTAAACATTTGTTTAAGTTGTAAAGTTTTTTAAAATAAAGAAAATATATTACTTTTTTAATATTTTACTATAATGGAATGTATTTCTTTTAAAAGCAGTTATAATTTGATAACTTTGAATTATAACAAATTTTGGATCTAATATTATCACTATTTCTGTACTGTAAATTTTTTATTATATAATGGAATGAATAAATGAACAAATAAAAAAATTATAATAGATGAATAAATTAAAAATTAAAAAATTATGATTTTTTGGCTCGGAATCATGATACAAATTTTGGATTTGACAATATCATTATTATAAATTAAAAATTTACAACATTAATAATCTAAAATAAATAAATAAAATATATTCAGAAATCTCAGGTACAATTCAGATTTGTGAAAAGAAACTATGTTAATAGAGATTCATTATACTTGAAAAAATCAATAGTTTAATAATTAAATTAAATTTATCTAAATAAGTCATTAAATTGTTATTAGTTGTTTCATCATAATTGAACTGTTGTTAATTGTTTCATCATAATTGAACTCTTTGATGTTTGAAATTATCATGTGTTTGAGATGATGTGCATGCTCTAAGAAATATGTTCATGGTTGTTTGTATGATTTCCTTTTGTAGAGTTTGAATATATCGTGTCCATTAATAAGTTGTGGATCCTAAGCTCCTGCAGAAATATGCTCATGGTTGTTTGTATGATTTTCTTTTTTTGGGTTTGAATGTATCTTGTCCATTAATAAGTTGTGGATCCCAAGCTCCTGCAGGAATATGTTCATGGTTGTTTGTATGATTTCCTTTTGTATGTTGTCCATTAATAAGTTGTGGATTCCAAGCTCCTGCATAAATATGTTCATGGTTGTTTGTATGATTTCGCTTTGTAGGGTTTGAATATATTGTCCATTAATAAGTTGTGGATCCCAAGCTCCTGCAGAAATATCGTTCATAGTTCTTTGTATGATTTCATTTTGTAGAGTTTGAATGTATCATGCCCATTAATAAGTTGTGGATCTTAAACTCCTACAAAAATATACTCTTGACTGTTTGTATGATTTCCTTTTGTAGAATTTGAATATATCGCATCCACTAATAAATTGCAAAAATATACTCTTGACTGTTTGTATGATTTCCTTTTGTAGAATTTGAATATATCGCATCCACTAATAAATTGTGGATCCCAAGCTCCCGAAAACAACATTTAGACTATTCTTTTCTGAGAGAATGGGCAGCTTAAGCACTACAAAGGGAAGAATATATCAACCACCCTTTATTCAGAGAGCTTCTTGAAGAAGCAGAGAGAGAATATGGATACCACAATGAAGGCCCTCTTCTGTTGCCCTGCCAAGTAGTCTTGTTTCGTAGGATTTTATGGACGCTTCAAGCTGTTCGGTGTAAATCATCAGTACTTTGACTATATTCTAGCGGCTTAAGCTTATAGTCATACTTTACAAATTTGATTTTACAGATTACCTTAAGCACATATAAATGCCGAAGCTATTAAAAGTGATTTCGTTACACTCCAAAAGGAAAATTGTTTGTATTGGGTTTCTTATTTGTCTGTAATAACTGTTACTACTGTACTCACCAATGTCACTCCTCTTGTGCATATTTCTTTCTAGTTATTCCTTCTCTTTCATCTATGTACACTTAGATGTGATAATCTTTTGTTTCTCTCCTGAATATGTAAGGTTCGCGGAGCTCTTGTATTTGAAGAGTACGTAGTTGTTCATCTAAACCTAATGACCATATACCACAGGAAATTGAGATTCGTTCATCCAAAATATACCTTGCTCCTACGTAGCTATGGAATTTTTAATTTTTTAAATTGTTTTTCAAAAGAAGTTTAAATTATATTTATGTGAATTATTTATTTAAATTTGTTATTAAATAATAGGGAGGTATTTCATAATGGCCCCAAGGGGAAGTGTAATAGTATGAATATGTCAATAAAAATTATTTTCTTTTAGTTTAAATTTGAAGGCTATTTACATGTCAAAATATTAATATTTAATAATAAATTCAATATTTTTAAAATAAACAACACATAAAATTTATGCCTTCATATATGTAATAAATTAAATAGGTCTATCCCAACACAAATTACAAATAGTTAACTCTCTACCCAAAGATTTCAACAAAAACTACTCCTTTCTTCATATTATTGAATTCCACAATTTACCAACCAACACAATTTACTTTTACAATTTCATTTGTCAAAATAAAAACAAATTCAAAAGTTTCCCAAGAACAATGGAAGTAAATTTATTCCAATCGACTATCATATCACATAATCTCATTTAAAAATCAAATTTACATAATGAATTGTCACAATTTTAATTTTTGTTGTAACACCAAATTTTATAGTCTAGATGTAGTTGTTGTTGGTGCAGCAATACAGAAACAATGATGTAGCAGGGTAATGGATAGAACAAAAAACAAAAGACACACAAAAATTTGCATAGAGACAGTAGAATGTATGACAGAAAATACAGATTTATATATTCTCCTTTACTTTTCAAAATTACAAAAACTACAGAGTACTAGCTCTGTCTTGCATTAACAAAATATATCACATTGACTTTGGACTACTGTCATAAAGAAATTTGCATAGAGACAGTAGAATGTATAATCTTGCCTAGGTTTAATGTTGTAATGTGTTGTAACACATTCACATTGATCTTGGGCACCCTTTTTATAAAATGAACTTAATTTGTACCTTATTTAGTTGTTGTAAAGTGTTGTAACACGCTTTCACATTCATCTAGGGTCTCATTAATTAATTATGGTTAATTGGCCCTTTAATTCAAATTTAAGCCTTATTTGTGACACCTCCCAAAGATCTATCCCAACACCCATAATTCAAATTACATAACATTTAATTGGGAAAAAACAGGTCCTAGAAATTGGTGCTAAGACCCATTCACCCTAGGTGGCGAATGGGTCCTCCCTCTATAGGACCCCCCTTTATCAACATATTTCAAATGGATTTTTAATATTCTTTCATCCCTCAAAGGTGAGGTCCTGGAAAATAGTTCCAGGACCCATTCACCCTAGGTTGAGAATTGGTCCTCCCTTAGTGAGGACCCCATTGATGAATTTCATTGTGGCAGGAATTTAATAATGTTTATTTCTAGATCTAGTGTCGGCCTAAATTGTTTGAATTTCGGGGTTAATTCTCAAATTATGTATAAATACAAGGCTTTTTCACACAATTTCAACTAGAAGAATATTTCAAGCAAGCTAAGAGACAAATAATATTCATGAGATCAAGTGTTCATAGTCAAGAAGCAAGCAAAAATGAAGTTTGGAGCAGCATTCTAAGACCTTCAAGGTCTCTGTGTCCAAGATCAAGCATTAGTGAAGGTTGATGATAAATTCCTATGGAGAATCATGAGGGATTCTAGGTGTTGGGAGATGCAGAAGACATACAACCAAGCCTAAGGGTGTGTTTCCTAAGTGATTCCATCTTCTATAATCATCCTATTTGTAGCCTACAAGAGGTATTTTCAGATTATTGGCTTATTAAGGCAATTAGACATCTCCTTTAGTTGGCCATCTACATTGTTCACATTACATTTAGGGTTCTATTAAAACACAATTGGATATAATTTCCTTTGCATTTCCATAGATCTTAGTCTTAGAAACACTTAAGATTATGATTACACACATTTTTGCATGTTTCATATTTTCATTCAACATCAAAGGTTTAATTACCAACAAGGGGTTTGACTAAGGAAAACCCCTATCCACCAACAAACTACCAAATTTTTCTTGCAAGTTACAGGAAGATCCAAATCTAAAAGTAGGAATTTCAAAGTGCAAAAGAGAAGGGCAGACGTGGAAGTTGAAGATCAAATTCAGATATTTTTGGAGGGACCTAGCAGGACCCATTCCCCTTTAGTGGCAAATGAGTTCGTGTTAGGTTTTGAATGGCAATAGATTCTATAGTATCCAAGCTTTTGTTTCAAGTTTAGAGTTCTCTGAACAAGCCTACCATGACCCATTCACCTTTGCTAGCGAATGAGTCCCTGTCAGCATTTCAGGAAAGTCTGATTTGACTAGGTGCATAGTGTTATCTCCTTCTCATTCTACCAAAACATTTACAAGTTCACTCTATTTTGTATTAGACTTATGCATTGCATATACTAGACCTAGAATTAGGATTTGCATATTATATGAATTCATACCCCTCAAGTTGTGATTTAGCTCACCACCATGTCCTTACATAAAGGAAATATTGTAAGATCCCCCAATACTGACTTAATTCACCTCTTGGGTGATAGTTATTTCAAGGTTCTTGGATCACATCTTTTGAATGAACACCTAACTAGGCAAAAGGGGGTTAGACTTCATAGCCTTCTCCATTTTCTCTATGTTTCAGGATTATTTTATTTGCTTGATCTTTTTTTCTTTAGGATCCATTTTGACTTCATATTTCCACTCATTTTGTTGGATTCAATGGCCTTTGACATTTGATTTTAATCTTTGGATTTATAATAATTTTCTTTTTGTTTGTTCCAATTGGTGGATTTGACAAATTAGGGATGATGGTTTATGGTGTGGATGAAAGGAATGTTAGCAGAAACCTTATGCTAAGGACTACACATAACCCTATTTTGATGGTTGTATTGGATTAAGGTGCTCCTAATATCATGGACGTATTTCTAACATCATTTGATTCTTTGACCTATGAACAATCAAGACCTTGATATCTAGGATTTATACCAAAGTATATCGGTTGTAAAATTCCTTGCTTGTGTAGGCCTAATCCTCTTCCTTGATATGTGTGATCTAATAGATTTTACTTGTAATGGGATATTTGTTGTTTTAGAAGAAAGATTCTAACCCATCATTGTGTGGCTAAAAACCATATATGGTTGTTATTTTCTCATCTACAAGAGATTATGCTTTGGAAAAAGTGGATGATCCTAGTTCATAGGATATTATGGCTTTCTCCTTCATCATGCTTGTTTCTTCTTTATCATTTGGTATATTAATGCAATCCATGGTACCTTTTCTATATTCTTTTTTTATGTGATCCATGTCATTTTACTAATTATCTATGTGTCCAAGGGAGGAAAGTGCATATCTTGAGAAATGGAGGTGGTTGGACTATAGATAGGATCAGCTTAAATTTTTTGACCATGGATTCCATATCAGTGGATGAGGGGATCATCTTCAATTTCTTGACCAATGGTAGATTCTTGATCAAATATTGGTTCTTCTGGGATATCATGACAAATGATAGGGTCTTGATCAAATATTGGACTATCATCGATGTTATAAATAGGATCTTGATCAAGGATTGTATTTGCTTGTATATCATGGTAATCTATGGGGGTTTTCTTAGTAACTTGATCTTGATTTACAATGAAGTTTATTGTATCATGCTTTGGAATTTTCTATTGATATAGATCTAGTGGTTTAGACAATGGAATGTGATTTTTTATAGTGATAAGTTTTTCTTGAAAGGGATCATGATTTTGGCATGGCAATAATGGAGTTTGGATAGAAAGATATTTTGTGAGATTGATAGGTGATGGAGGGCATGATGGAGGTATTTAGATTTTGGATTAGCAATGTGGTGGGATTACCTAACTTTATTTATATATCAGAGTTTAAGATCCTTTACTATAAGTTTGAGAAACTTACTAAATGTTTTTTATTTGATGGGGTTTTGGATTGGGATGGAGTGTATTGCAATGGTTTATTGAATGGATTGTTATAAGAGATGAATGTTATAGTATTTTTTTAGTTTGATTATGGGGATGAGGATTCAAGAAATGGATGAGAAATAGGGATTAGGGAGATGGATTAGTGTTGTAGGAAGCATCAAAATGAGAGGTGGGTTTCCCTTGTCAAAGGTAGGATAAGGAGAACTAATCGATATTTATTATGGATTAATAGTATAGCTTATGGTAGTTGGTTCTAGATATTGATGGTATATGGACATGCTTGATCTTATGGGTTGTTGGTATGGTGTTTGTTTTCAAAAAATTAGTTGTTGGTATGGAGGGTAGACATATGGGTGACTAGAGATTGTGGTTTTTTGGTATTAATAAAATAGGGATGG
>VDFB02287002.1:0-28159 GCA_007258455.2 Sequoia sempervirens
CAAAAATATACTCTTGACTGTTTGTATGATTTCCTTTTGTAGAATTTGAATATATCGCATCCACTAATAAATTGTGGATCCCAAGCTCCCGAAAACAACATTTAGACTATTCTTTTCTGAGAGAATGGGCAGCTTAAGCACTACAAAGGGAAGAATATATCAACCACCCTTTATTCAGAGAGCTTCTTGAAGAAGCAGAGAGAGAATATGGATACCACAATGAAGGCCCTCTTCTGTTGCCCTGCCAAGTAGTCTTGTTTCGTAGGATTTTATGGACGCTTCAAGCTGTTCGGTGTAAATCATCAGTACTTTGACTATATTCTAGCGGCTTAAGCTTATAGTCATACTTTACAAATTTGATTTTACAGATTACCTTAAGCACATATAAATGCCGAAGCTATTAAAAGTGATTTCGTTACACTCCAAAAGGAAAATTGTTTGTATTGGGTTTCTTATTTGTCTGTAATAACTGTTACTACTGTACTCACCAATGTCACTCCTCTTGTGCATATTTCTTTCTAGTTATTCCTTCTCTTTCATCTATGTACACTTAGATGTGATAATCTTTTGTTTCTCTCCTGAATATGTAAGGTTCGCGGAGCTCTTGTATTTGAAGAGTACGTAGTTGTTCATCTAAACCTAATGACCATATACCACAGGAAATTGAGATTCGTTCATCCAAAATATACCTTGCTCCTACGTAGCTATGGAATTTTTAATTTTTTAAATTGTTTTTCAAAAGAAGTTTAAATTATATTTATGTGAATTATTTATTTAAATTTGTTATTAAATAATAGGGAGGTATTTCATAATGGCCCCAAGGGGAAGTGTAATAGTATGAATATGTCAATAAAAATTATTTTCTTTTATTTTAAATTTGAAGACTATTTACATGTCAAAATATTAATATTTAATAATAAATTCAATATTTTTAAAATAAACAACACATAAAATTTATGCCTTCATATATGTAATAAATAAAATAGGTCTATCCCAACACAAATTACAAATAGTTAACTCTCTACCCAAAGATTTCAACAAAAACTACTCCTTTCTTCAGATTATTGAATTCCACAATTTACCAACCAACACAATTTACTTTTACAATTTCATTTGTCAAAATAAAAACAAATTCAAAAGTTTCCCAAGAACGATGGAAGTAAATTTATTCCAATCGACTATCATATCACATAATCTCATTTAAAAATCAAATTTACATAATGAATTGTCACAATTTTAATTTTTGTTGTAACACCAAATTTTATAGTCTAGATGTAATTGTTGTTGGTGCAGCAATACAGAAACAATGATGTAGCAGGGTAATGGATAGAACAAAAAACAAAAGACACACAAAAATTCGCATAGAGACAGTAGAATGTATGACAGAAAGTACAGATTTATATATTCTCCTTTACTTTTCAAAATTACAAAAACTACAGAGTACTAGCTCTGTCTTGCATTAACAAAATATATCACATTGACTTTGGACTACTGTCATAAAGAAATTTGCATAGAGACAGTAGAATGTATAATCTTGCCTAGGTTTAATGTTGTAATGTGTTGTAACACATTCACATTGATCTTTGGCACCCTTTTTATAAAATGAACTTAATTTGTACCTTATTTAGTTGTTGTAAAGTGTTGTAACACGCTTTCACATTCATCTAGGGTCTCATTAATTAATTATGGTTAATTGGCCCTTTAATTCAAATTTAGGCCTTATTTGTGACACCTCTGAAGATCTATCCCAACACCCATAATTCAAATTACATAACATTTAATTGGGAAAATGTCCTAGAATTGGTGCTAGGACCCATTTGCCCTAGGTGGCAATGGGTCCTCCCTCTATAGGACTCCCTTTATCAAAGATATTTCAAATCGGTTTTAATGTTCATTCATCCCTAAAGGTGAGGTCCTGGAAAACAGTTCCAGGACCCATTCGCCTAGGTTGAGAATTGGTCCTCCCTTAGTGAGGACCCCATTGATGAATTTCATTGTGGCAGGAATTTAATAATGTTTATTTCTAGATCTAGTGTCGGCCTAAATTGTTTGAATTTCGGGGTTAATTCTCAAATTATGTATAAATACAAGGCTTTTTCACACAATTTCAACTAGAAGAATATTTCAAGCAAGCTAAGAGACAAATAATATTCATGAGATCAAGTGTTCATAGTCAAGAAGCAAGCAAAAATGAAGTTTGGAGCAGCATTCTAAGACCTTCAAGGTCTCTGTGTCCAAGATCAAGCATTAGTGAAGGTTGATGATAAATTCCTATGGAGAATCATGAGGGATTCTAGGTGTTGGGAGATGCAGAAGACATACAACCAAGCCTAAGGGTGTGTTTCCTAAGTGATTCCATCTTCTATAATCATCCTATTTGTAGCCTACAAGAGGTATTTTCAGATTATTGGCTTATTAAGGGAATTAGACATCTCCTTTAGTTGGCCATCTACATTGTTCACATTACATTTAGGGTTCTATTCTAACACAATTGGATATAATTTCCTTTGCATTTCCATAGATCTTAGTCTTAGAAACACTTAAGATTATGATTACACACATATTTGCATGTTTCATATTTTCATTCAACATCAAAGGTTTAATTACCAACAAGGGGTTTGACTAAGGAAAACCCCTATCCACCAACAAACTACCAAATTTTTCTTGCAAGTTACAGGAAGATCCAAATCTAAAAGTAGGAATTTCAAAGTGCAAAAGAGAAGGGCAGACGTGGAAGTTGAAGATCAAATTCAGATATTTTTGGAGGGACCTAGCAGGACCCATTCCCCTTTAGTGGCAAATGAGTTCGTGTTAGGTTTTGAATGGCAATAGATTCTATAGTATCCAAGCTTTTGTTTCAAGTTTAGAGTTCTCTGAACAAGCCTACCATGACCCATTCACCTTTGCTAGCGAATGAGTCCCTGTCAGCATTTCAGGAAAGTCTGATTTGACTAGGTGCATAGTGTTATCTCCTTCTCATTCTACCAAAACATTTACAAGTTCACTCTATTTTGTATTAGACTTATGCATTGCATATACTAGACCTAGAATTAGGATTTGCATATTATATGAATTCATACCCCTCAAGTTGTGATTTAGCTCACCACCATGTCCTTACATAAAGGAAATATTGTAAGATCCCCCAATACTGACTTAATTCACCTCTTGGGTGATAGTTATTTCAAGGTTCTTGGATCACATCTTTTGAATGAACACCTAACTAGGCAAAAGGGGGTTAGACTTCATAGCCTTCTCCATTTTCTCTATGTTTCAGGATTATTTTATTTGCTTGATCTTTTTTTCTTTAGGATCCATTTTGACTTCATATTTCCACTCATTTTGTTGGATTCAATGGCCTTTGACATTTGATTTTAATCTTTGGATTTATAATAATTTTCTTTTTGTTTGTTCCAATTGGTGGGTTTGACAAATTAGGGATGATGGTTTATGGTGTGGATGAAAGGAATGTTAGCAGAAACCTTATGCTAAGGACTACACATAACCCTATTTTGATGGTTGTATTGGATTAAGGTGCTCCTAATATCATGGACGTATTTCTAACATCATTTGATTCTTTGACCTATGAACAATCAAGACCTTGATATCTAGGATTTATACCAAAGTATATCGGTTGTAAAATTCCTTGCTCGTGTAGGCCTAATCCTCTTCCTTGATATGTGTGATCTAATAGATTTTACTTGTAATGGGATATTTGTTGTTTTAGAAGAAAGATTCTAACCCATCATTGTGTGGCTGAAAACCATATATGGTTGTTATTTTCTCATCTACAAGAGATTATGCTTTGGAAAAAGTGGATGATCATAGTTCATAGGATATTATGGCTTTCTCCTTCATCATGCTTGTTTCTTCTTTATCATTTGGTATATTAATGCAATCCATGGTATCTTTTATATATTCTTTTTTTATGTGATCCATGTCATTTTACTAATTATCTATGTGTCCAAGGGAGGAAAGTGCATATCTTGAGAAATGGAGGTGGTTGGACTATAGATAGGATCAGCTTAAATTTTTTGACCATGGATTCCATATCAGTGGATGAGGGGATCATCTTCAATTTCTTGACCAATGGTAGATACTTGATCAAATATTGGTTCTTCTAGGATATCATGACAAATGATAGGGTCTTGATCAAATATTGGACTATCATCGATGTTATAAATAGGATCTTGATCAAGGATTGTATTTGCTTGTATATCATGGTAATCTATGGGGGTTTTCTTAGTAACTTGATCTTGATTTACAATGAAGTTTATTGTATCATGCTTTGGAATTTTCTATTGATATAGATCTAGTGGTTTAGACAATGGAATGTGATTTTTTATAGTGATAAGTTTTTCTTGAAAGGGATCATGATTTTGGCATGGCAATAATGGAGTTTGGATAGGAAGATATTTTGTGAGATTGATAGGTGATGGAGGGCATGATGGAGGTATTTAGATTTTGGATTAGCAATGTGGTGGGATTACCTAACTTTATTTATATATCAGAGTTTAAGATCCTTTACTATAAGTTTGAGAAACTTTCTAAATGTTTTTTATTTGATGGGGTTTTGGATTGGGATGGAGTGTATTGCAATGGTTTATTGAATGGATTGTTATAAGAGATGAATGTTATAGTATTTTTTTAGTTTGATTATGGGGATGAGGATTCAAGATATGGATGAGAAATAGGGATTAGGGAGATGGATTAGTGTTGTAGGAAGCATCAAAATGAGAGGTGGGTTTCCCTTGTCAAAGGTAGGATAAGGAGAACTAATCGATATTTATTATGGATTAATAGTATAGCTTATGGTAGTTGGTTCTAGATATTGATGGTATATGGACATGCTTGATCTTATGGGTTGTTGGTATGGTGTTTGTTTTCAAAAAATTAGTTGTTGGTATGGAGGGTAGACATATGGGTGACTAGAGATTGTGGTTTTTTGGTATTAATAAAATAGGGATGGATGACACTTTCCCCTAAGGAAATAGAATCTGAGGTTCAAGGACATCATAGAGATCATACTATGGTTGATCAATGAGACTCTCATTATCATTAGTGAGATCATATTTTGGTTGATAAAAAAGGGTAACATCACCCTCATCATTAGAGAAGGGGGTTTTAGTTTGACTAAGGAGACTATTTAGGTAATATGAAGGCTTGGTTATGAATTTTTATTAGGATGGATATGATGGAAATGAGTTGGTTGATAGAGGTTGGATTCTAAAATATAGCAAGAGATAAAGTCAATAAATAAAAGACTCTTAATTTTTTAACTTATTCTAATAAAAATATAGAAGATTAAAACATCTAAAGCTCAAGAAAAATAAGATCCCCTTTGGGTTTCAGATAGGGAGGTTTAAATCTAACAATAACAGACACAAAAAACACATGAACAAGCCTAGAATTAATCAAGTAGGAGTGAAGTTTAGTGTCATTCAATATGATAAAATACCTTAATATAGTGCAAGGTAGCTATCCTTCAAGAGTCGATATGTAGGGATCTAATAGAGTATTTTTTCACCTTTTCATTTCATTGAAGTCTCTCATCATCATGCCCAAATAATTTATATCTCTACTTAGGTAGGTACATTGTGAGTAAATTTAGGCTTGATACTTAACCTTGCACCATATTAGAAGGCTATCCAAGGACTTAGGCTTCTATCTACAAGCTCTCTATCGAATCATCTATATAGCATAAGATCACATGGGACCTAATCCATGATCTTAACTATAAAAATGTCAAATAACCAAGAGAAGAGAATAACCCAACCTTCTCCTTCACTTCCTTGAGGTATAAAGTTCTTGGGGGCTTAGCTCAAATGATAAATTCACAAATTTGAAGATGCATGTCTTTTGATTCACTGCCCACTACTTATAATCCACTAGAATAGTAGTGTTGGGGTTGTCCTCTAGAGTGATGAAAACCATAGACAATCCCCCTAAAAATAAAAATAAAACCTAGTGTTTATGATTCAAAAGGTCATGCAAGTTTGTGAGAGAATAGCATACATACACACTCTTTCCAAGATTAAAAGATATTGATTCATTAATTATCTAAATCAAAATGTGAAATGTTCATTTTAATCCTTCATTGTAATAGTTTGAAAAGAAATGTATAAAAACAAAGAAAATAAAAATAGAAAATGGTTCATAAACATCTCTTTTATAGTCATCCAGTAAAAAATAATTCATTAAAAGTTTTTTTTTTTCTCTTTGACTTGTAAAGAGGATTTATTTTCAAGTTTTATGCCTTGATGGAAGAGAAAAAATGCATTAAAATATTAGTCAAAAACATAAAAATAATTTTTCTAAAATGAAAAAAAGGATACACCATTAGATTCCTTAAAAAAAGGTGATAAATTTTATTATAAAAATCACCCAAAGAAATTATAATGTTCATCCAAGATATGCTTGTTTAAATTTTGAAAAATAAAAAACTACTATGCCTAATTATACCTTATTTGTTGTTTTTTTATTTGGAGAAATAACCTAATTCATAGTGTCCACCTCAAATCAGCTTTGCAATGCCTAAAAATGTTAGTAATGGTTTGAAAGTTATGCTTGTTTTACTATGGGTTGGTACTTTAAAATTTTGCAAAAAGGAAGAGCAAGTAGTTTAGCCAAGATATTAAACCTCTATCAATTAATTTTTTATCAAGAATGTGAAATAAAAATAATTATTAACAAAATTTTAAGATGTGTAGCAATAAATTTATAGTTCAAAAGTATAAATCACTACAAACGTATGGATTAACAAAGAAAGTGTCCAAAAAATATGTTTTTTTAGTTTAAAATGTTATCATGCACCAAAATATTGTACTATTGTATATGACAATTTATCTCTCGGCCCTTTAGGACACTATTGGGTTGTTTGTTTCTCCTTAAGAAGCTCTTAAATTTTTATTTTTAAAACCTCTTGAAAATATCCACAACTTATGAGACAAAAAAAAATAAAACTCACAGAGAATGAGATTAGTCAAAAAAAGGTTAGTGTTCATGTTGGATTCATCAAAATGTGGGTATTGAAATTAAAAAATAATAAATAATAAAGACTCAAAAAATAAAAATAAAAAGGTTAGTGTTCATGTTGGATTCATCAAAATTTGGGTATTGAAATTAAAAAAACAAAATCCTAATTCTACTTTACAAATCATACTGCAAACCTCAAATATCAAAGATATTGCTTGGCCTTTCGATGTGGATGCTAAATCTTAGCATCATAACATTGATTTGATTATTGATTTCAATAGAATGCATTTTTTTGATGTGATTGAACTATGATTTGGGCATAAGACTTAAATAGAGAATTGTTATTTCAAGACCAAGAAAAGGTAATAATGAATTATTTAATTCAATAATTGGATAAATGTGAACATGGAGCTTCTAATCGAAGATTGAGTTGATTGAAGAATGAACATTTTGAATTTCTAAACAAAGATGGAGTTAACTATTGATGGAAGATTGAGATTTTAAAATGAGATGGAGTTACTCTTATAAAAAATTGTCATTATATCATTAGGAGACATGTTTTCATAAACCCATGTCCATATTCAGTAAACAATACCTTAAAATAAATACAATTTTTTTAATTATTTTTAATATCACAAATTGAAACATTTCTTAAATACTTACTAGCACTTGCATCTAAAGGAGGTTCAAGGATTATGCGAATAGAAAATTAATGTATGTTAATATATTAGAGAGTACATGCTTGTGCATGCAAATTCTAGTTGCATGTGGCTGGATTAAACAATTACTAATAAATGCTAAATAATTGAATGATATAAACTTAGACAAATCTAGATTTTTCCTAAATTAAGTATTATTTGATTATGAAATATTTGCATACAAATTTAAAACATAAAACAATGAAAATGAAAAAAGAAAGTTACCATTGACAAAAAAATAGGAAATAGAATGTTCCCATTCAATTGCCAAATCAATATTTATCTGGTGTTTATATGATAGTGAGATTTTGGAAACTTTTACCTGATATTTTGGAAGCTTTTACCATTAAATGGCAGCTGGCTTACCTTTATATGACAGTTGAAACTTATTTTCCGAGGACTCAACAGTGATTTGCAAGACTTATTTTAGACTCAAATCTCACACCATATGTAACCTATCGACTTATAAAATCAGAAAGGTGGTTCAAATGAGTTTCTTTTTAGTTGACCAACCTGTTGAAACACTTATTTCTACCTGCGCCAAGACTTGTCAACCCACCCACTTGTCTCTCCATAAATAAGAGAAAGGGGATAGAGGTGGCACGCCTGCATATAAGAAAAGTCCTATACCTAATTATTGTGTCTTGATCAGCTACTCATCTTCAAATATGGTATAACAATATTCCCTACAATACTATAAAACAAAAGGCAGCAAAATTCTTCAAGGGATGACTGTAAGATGCTCATAATTATTATATATCAAAAGAATTAGTCATCCTTCCCAAAGGTGACAAACTAATTCTAAATTTATGAGAAAGTGAAAATTATTAATGGACGTTCTACATTCTCCTAGGGTGCTGCCGCCCTCAATACTCACCCTCCTCGGTATTCTTTTCTTTTATGGCTATTTCTCCAGGTTAAATCTAAGACTTTAACAGTCGATGACACATGATGATGATTTTTTTCCAATATAAATGAATTAGGCGTCCAACTTTAGCTTCCAAGTTGTATGTGGGTTAGACCTCTTATACCAGTGGTGCCCCTGTTGCAATCTCAATTGGCATCAAAAGGATTGGAAAGAGATGAATAATTTAGTAAGGTCTAAGATGAAAGCCCATCATTTTTTTGAGTATGATAGAGGTTTCAGAATTTAGTGATTATTGGATGCTGCTTGCAGGAAAAGAAAGTCAAATGGCAGGACCCTTCTCCCAAAAGGTAACTTTTCCCTTCCAATTCTATTTGTGTATTTGTCAGATTCCCGTTTGGTAGTTTTCTGTAGATTCAAATACTTATTTCTGAATTATAAAAGTACTCTCTAGTCTATTTAAATCAAACAGATTTAGAAGTGCAAGTAAACAGCTTAACATCAAACAGAAGGACAATGAGAAAAAAGAGCATGTCTTCGTTATTCTTCACATCTGGCAATTTTATTGGAAAGCAAAGAATACATTCACAGATCAGGGTTCTAGATTTAAAGAGCTTTTAAAACAAGTACAGAGAGGTCTAGGGGAGAGGGGCTCATAATGGAGCAGGGTTTAATAGTGGGGATAGAAGTAGTGCTCAGTGGACCCCATAGTGGAGCACTTGAATATCCAATTGCAAAACACTTTTATCCATAAAGTACACAAAGTGACAAATCATGTGATGCCACATCAGCGCACCAATAAAACATGACTTAGTACACCACTATTGGTCTCACTTTTTTTTTTGGGCCTTTTTGGATACCTCAACAAAAAACATGCTGATGTGGCATCATATTTGATGATGTGGCTCTAAAACGAAATATAGAAACTCATGAGTTGCCAAATAAATTGTTGTACAAAATTGAGAGTGATTTGAAATTTCCACATAAGATTTTTAGAAACGCGAAGTTAGGATGCTCCACTATGAACCCCTCTCCCCTAGTCAAAAGAAAGAAAATACCTCTGCACAGTAATCATTGAATAAACTACAAATTTTCAGAAATGTAAGTACAGCTTCCAGCAACAAAAACACAGCATAAAATAATGAGGTAACAGATGTTAGGCTTAAAAGTCAACTCTGAATGAATAATCAAATGGGAATTTTCCTACAAGCAACTATCTGATCTATCTTATCATGGTCATTAATAAATAATCAGTCTGAAGGAGATAATTATTAAACCATGAAATCCTATCAACTTTAATTCAAACTGTTTTAAACCGTGGAACTCAAATACTGAGAAAAAATAGTTTAGTTAATAAACCCAATAAGAATTAAATATTTTGTTAAGTTCTAAAGTTTCTTAAATATTTTTTAAGCAGTTATAATTTTGATAAATTTGAATTATAATAAATCTGGAATCTAATATTATCATTATTTTTTATTATAGATTTTGGGCTTGAAGCATAAATTTTCCCTAATTTCTAATCTATGCTAACATGTTCAACTTTTAGCAAGTTGTGAACTTGTTCATTTTTTAGTATTAATGAAGGAATGCTCTTATGATCAAATTTTTAGCAAGTTGTCAACTTGCTTATTTTTAGAATTAATGAAGGAATGCTCTTATGCTCAACTTTTAGCAAGTTATGAAGTTGTTCACTTGTGAACTGGCTCATTTTTTAGTATTAATGAAGGAATGTTCTCATGCTCAACTTTTAGCAAGTTGTGAATTTGCTCATTTTGAAGAATTAATGAAGGAATGCTCTCATGCTCAATTTCTTACAAGTTGTGAACTTCATTTCCTTTGAGCACTAAGAGAGGAAGATAGAGGAAAATTTTATAACTTCTTAGACCTATATTTCTATAAAATGAGAGTATTGAAATAAAATGTGAGTGTCCATTGAGCCATGAAAGATAGAAATTGAAATGGTAACTACTTTGGTTGACATACTTGTAAATTGGAAGCAATGAAGAGGGAAGTGAAATTTTTGTTAGAATACCCCAAAGAGATGTCATCTCATGGATTAAAATGATTGCAAGAAATGCTACAATTAATTTATAGAAAAGACTTTAAAAACTTTCAAGCAAATACAATTGGTATGTGTAATGCCAAATTCCACGACCTTTATGAGTATCCTCTTGATCTTTATTAAAATGAGAGCTTTGGAATAGGGCATTGGCATCCATCAAAGCATGTTTGAAATATAATTTTATCATATTTTGTAGTTGCAGGGGCTTTGAAAACCATGCATGCAAAGTGTTGAAACAGTTTAACATAGTCGTAGTAAAACTGTAATATATTTTTTATTTTTCAACCAAATTTAAAATTTTAAAATGTTTCAGAAATTAAAAGAATAGAAGTATAAAACCCACAAAATGTTTGAAGAAATTATAAGAAATTTGTGAGCAGTTCAATGTAGAAATCTCGCATGAAGAAGAAAGCATGATTCATTTGCAAGCACATGAATTGTGTTGACAAAATGCCAAGAAGAGATGTCATCTCATTAAATATAATAAGCACAAGTTATTCATGAAATAGTTTTAAATTTAAAGTGTGGCAACATCTTTTAGGATAGAGTGAAGTCACAGCTGTGAGGAGATTGATTTTGGTTTGTGCTATTGAATTATATGAAAAATATGGAAGGATAAACTTGGCTGCGAACCTCTTTGTTCAAAAACCTCCATGTTTTCTTATTATATAGACTACACCATATGCACAAAATAGTTTTTTTTTTAAGGTTCCTTAGTATCTTTCAAGAAAATACACTTTTCTTGGTGCTTGTAGAATTCATTGTGATTTTTCTTGTTGCAATGAGAACAAAAGTGGAGAATTTATTTTTGAAACTATGTATGATTTGAAGAAGGGCCTAATTGAAAATGTGAAGTTGAGGTTTATATAAATGATCTTTTCAAAGAGTTTCATGAGATTAAAACAAAGAAAGTGGAGGAATCAATATCAATCAATGATGAGAGCAATGAAATCATGGTGAGTTTACCTATTTTAAATAGGCAAGTTTATGAGGCATGCTTAATTCATACAAATGTACATTTAACACAATAGAAAGAAATGAGGAAGCCAACCATATCGATAGTGAGCTTGTAATGTATATACCAATGATAAAGTTACTATAGAAGATTTTATAGGTTTTTCTTGTCAAGTAGTATAGTGTGGATAATTCTCAAATGTTCCTCACCAAAAGTATAGGGATTACAAAATTCATCATGATGAAAGTAATAATTTTTTGAATAAAGACTTGAATATTATTCATATAAGGAGGAGAGGTTTATTATTGAATGGTGTAATAAAAATAACATCATACTTATTGAAGCTTGTACTACTAATGAGCTCTTTGATAAATATATATCAATTAGTGGAATTTCCTAAGGAGTTTAATTTATTCATGAAGCTCTTTTCATTCACATGTCACCAAGAATGGTAATAAATCTACATCAATGAAAATTTCTCTATTTTCCAAGAATTTGAGGAGGATATTGATTTACATCAAAATATTCAAGTATAGAGTTAACAATGAATGCAAATGTGGTCTATTTAAGATCAAAACATATGTAGAGGAGGAGGATTGATTGTTCAGGACCCTAGGTCACGAGCGGGTCTAGAACAATTAGTTTCCCTGATCTACCTCATGCTAAGGATTGTTTAAGGTAAGTTTAATGTTTCAAGAGGGGTGAAAAGGAAGGAAAACTGATATTTCACTATCCTTTTATCAACCGAAGAGTTTAGGAAACTAGGTGAGTGAATTCCTGAGTCTGGATTGTAGCCTAGGTAGCTCTCTACCAAAGGACTTTGATGCAGAAGACAGACAATAGCGCGATGTGTTGGTGTCTCGGTCGAACGGCATCCATATAGATAAGGAGTACAAAGTACAGTCAAAACTAAAAAAAATCACTAATTACCTGATAAGTGTAGTTTTATGCAATGACGGAAAACTAAATACAACTAAATGGATGAAACAAGAAGAAGAATACTTTAACTTAAAAGATAGGATTTGACAAGAACAAAGGTGGCAAAAATAAAACTTGCATTTGGTCTAGTCTCCCGCAAACTCCACACGAACATGATACCTACACATAGCAGAACGGGGAAAAATGTTGCAGTTGTTTTGGGGCTTGCCATAGTCAAACCCCTATTTTAGTGTTCCCACCTCCATGGATAGCCAAGATAGCCACAATAGAGAAAGTATGATGAAGGAAAGCACTAAAAGGAATAATACCAAGCAATGCTAAAAATAATATGCTACTGAATCAAGATAACAATGTTAAACAAATGGATATCACCTCCCAACAAGATTCCCTCAACCATGTGGAGGAAGATGTGAGCTTGCAAGCTTGTGAGTGCCAACGTTGCTGCAACAACAAGAGGAGTGAAACCAGCAGAGTGTCGACTTGGACCTTCAACAATGTTAGAAAAACTATGAAATGAAATGTGGAATGCTCAAAAAGTGTGTAGAATTGTGAAGTGAGATTGAAGAAGTGTGAAGAAGATCAAGTGAATAAAGAAGATAGTGTTTTAAAGATGAATAGGAGCCCAAAAGAGTCATTTGAGGTCATTAGAGGGTGCAAAGGCATTACGCTTCATCACTAATGGAGAAGTGTAACACCTATGTAGATTCCATAGGTGGTAATTGTGTCAAGACAACAGCATGTTGTGCAGACATCAATGCGTCACGCTAACATCCCTAACAGAAATTTCCCCACCGACACTATAGATAGCCACCAAATGGATGGAAAGTGAATGGATGAGGTGGAATAGCATTTTCAAGTTTTATTTTTCTAAGGTAAGAGGTGTAAATGGGGAATTTTCAAGGGGTGAAAATTCACTCTATTACATTTTTCCCCCACTTTAGTGAGCATTTGTGCTACCAAATGAGAGGTAAAGTAGATCGAAAGAGTTTAAGAAAGTATACCTAAACCATTGAGGAAGCAGATCGCAATCTGACACATCAAAATGCTCAAGGAGAGGAGATGGATCCATAGGCACTTGGTCTTGAGGAGCATTGAAAAAATGCACCATAGGTCCATAGACTTACAAAATGGTGAACAAAAGGCTTTGCAAGTGCTTTGTCCTACAGAGTTGAACAAAGAGATCCCACAGGATGTAAGCACATTACAAGCCCTTGGACTTGCAAAGGAAGTGCCCCAAAGTGCTCATTCTTGAAGGAAGCTAGATATGAGAGGCTCCACAAAGTCTAACAGGGCCTTATAGGTGCTCAGTCCTGCAAGGTTGATTGAAAAGAAGTTTCATTGGTTCCCCTACAAAGCAACATGTTAATCCACAAAAAAAAACATGTTAGACTAAAAAATCCATGCAGGAAATTAGGAAGATAGTCATGCAGACAGTGAACAATTAAAGGAGAATCTTTCAAAGGGGTCCCTCAGGAACCCATCAAAATAAAATGGGTCCACTCAAGGGATGCTATGTTTGAAAGAAATAACATTTTTGAAAAGAGATAGAATTTTTTGCCAATGATTCTAGTATCAAGGAATTCTTCTAAAATATTCCTCTCATCAAGGAATTCAAAAGAAAGAATGCTCCTTGACAAGGGTAAGTTTTCAAAATTCTTGATCAGAAAAAGTACTCCCTTCTCAAAGGAAATTTTTCATATTCTATCTTACAAATTTGTAATGAAAGAAAAATTTCACTAGGGATCCATGTTGAAGAATGCAATTTTTGAAAAATAGAGGGATTTTTAAGAAGGGATTCGTTGGCCACCGAACACACCTTTTGAAAATTGAAATAGCATGATAGCACCCCTTAGGATGGTGCATGCCAAACTCAAAAGCACGTGACATCCTAAGGAGAGAAAGCAAGAATGAAAGTGATGTTGTGGCCCACGAAACATAAGGAGATGTAATCGTGGTAATTTTTTCATGCACATGAGGGACAACACATAAAAACCACAACATCACAAAGAAATCTAAGCAAAGACAAAGATAAAAGACAAACAATGACATAACAAACAAGAGACGGGGGGATCTGATATTTCAGGGTCAAATTTGCTCATAAATATAAATAGATATATAATATAATAATATATAAATGAACTATCATCAACCCCCTACTATATTAGAGCATGTGAAGAAAAGAACGTGAAAATAAAATGAAAATAAAAAATTGGGTCAACTTGGAAGGGAGGCCTAAATACCCCCAACAATTTGCATCATCCCCAATTGTCGACAATCAAGACACAACAAAGAGAAGAATGATGTGAAATATAGAAAAAGTTTCATGACACAAAAAAAATCTTGTATCCAAGCACCTATGAGGGTGACAAGGGTCCTCCAAGAACATATAAAACAAGCACAAGGAAAACACAACACACACACAATTCTAATCTATAGGTAAAGAAGAGGTTCCCTCCTAGTCCTCATCAACCAAGAGGTCTTCGTTCTCCCAATCTAGATCATTGTAATGGGAAGCAAGACGAGCCTGCAAGGGAAGGATAGCAAGGGAAGAACCCTCCAACTCTCCTATGACAAGAGCCAAGGAAGAATTCCCCTTGAGGTCTTCTTCACTTAGTTCCTATGAGGTAAACGTCAACAATTTTGTAAAAATCACCAAACATGCACTTAACGGGAGTGCCATGTGTCAACTGAGTAGGTGATGAAGGAGGCACTTGAGATCCATTACTAACCTCACCAAAGGACTCAAAGGAAGTGAAAAACTTTGGGGATTTCATGGCTTCCTTTGTCACTAGGATGGCACAAGCCAACACAGAACCAGCTTTCAAAGAAGGAAATCCCTTCTTCTAACCCCCATTAGAAGCAGGTTCATCCTCTAACTTGTGTTTCATCAAGGGATGTGAGATCCCCATAGATGAAGCAAAAGGCGAGGAGGAAGAGGAGAAAACTACAACACACACCACCGAGGTATTTGACATATCCATAGATTTGGGAAAAGGTGGGATGTTTGGAAGGGACATCAAAAGAGGAGGCTTAGTTGAAGGAGCAATGAATACTTGTACCCTTTTAGGGTGAGGATCATTCACGCTAACAGGGGGAACTAAAAGCAAGATCGAGGAAGAGGGAACTAAAGTAGAAAGGGAAGAAGAGGACACAACAAAAGACACTAAAGCAGTAGTTGTTGGCCCGCCTTACTCCCACTAAAAGGTAGCTTTCTCAATGAGCATATCCTTCCTCTGACACTTACACTCATGTGCAAGGGAGTTTCTTCGGCTCTAGTAGCTAGAGGCAACAACTTGAGGAGGAATAGAGGGCTCTTGTTCAGTCATTAGAGTGTCCATCACAGCTATTTATGGCGAAGGGAGTGACTCCTAGATAGGAACAGGAGGAAGAGATGGAGGAGCAGGAATAACAAGTGAAGAAGTAGACTCAAGTGCCTCATCGACGGGCCTCTTCCCATTCACTACCTTAGAGGTAGGAGTAGTATGAGGCCGTGGAGGCTAAGACATAGAGGAAAATTTGTGGGGACCCTTCCCCTTACCATACAAGATAGGTCGAGGCACCATGGGCAAGACAGGAAGGTCGAACACTTTACGCTTGGCCTTTCACCAAGTGGGCACCATCAAGCTCCCTAAGAGATGCATAGGGGCAAAAGTCGACGATGTTGTAGAAGGGTGAGAGGTAGAGGCAGGTGGAACTATAGAGGAAGAAGAAGACACCTGAGCAGACTTCTCCTCCTTTTTTTGAGTGGTAGAGACAGCCTTATGTTGCGATCATGGAAGCTTAAACTGAAATGGTATAGGGAGGAGGGCAGGTGACTTTTGGCGCTATGCCCCCATTCTCAAGTATTTCACATAAGTTTGATACAATAGGTCCATCCTAGGAGGGAATGGACCAACAAGGGTAGGCCAGAAGTGATCAAGTGAGTAGCCTCCATGCACCACCATTAGTTTGTAACCGATGTTATGGACTACATGCACAAAACCCTCATGAGAGAACTTCAAGCATTTGTGGATCACCGAGGGGATTTTGTTCATGGAAACTAGCCAAGGAATGCCTAATTTAACTCTAAACAAATAAGGCCCTGGGATAATATCAAAGAGGGCATTCATAGTCTTGGGCCCAACTAGGACTGATAGGGTGATAGAACTGATGGTAGGAATGGAAATCCCATCTTGTGTACACGTATGGTGCTTTCAAACTCATCGTATCCATCCTTATATAAGAATTTTATTAACAAGATCTCCTCCATGATAACATCAACTCAACATGTTGGGTTAATGAGAATTCCATTCATGGTGTTCCCATTGATATGTGCGAGAATGTACAAAGGAGAGGGTTCTCTATTAGCATTCATCAGAAAATCCTATGAGGTAAATGTTAAAGATGGGATGGGCAGATACATAAAGGCAGCCATCTCTTACGTACACTAGAAAGGATTTTCTCATAAACCCCCAAGGGTTTCACAATTAAACAATGACCTGCTCAAGGTTTAATTTTGCAACACTTAAGGATTCTTCTAGCTATGCCACTAGGGGTCATAAGTTGGGTTGCAAGGCTAGGCACCCTACAACACACATGCCTACAACACACCTAGAACATGAGAGGAGTCTTTCAACACTAAAAAATGGAACCAGAATAGTTCACGTCAGGTTCACCAAAATGTATAGGGTTACTAACTACTCAGGACCCTAGGTCACGGGAGGGTCTAGAACAATCAGCTACCCTGATCTACCTCATGCTAAGGATTTTTTAAGGTAAGTTTAATATTTCAAGAGGGGTGAAAAGGAAGGACAACTAATATGTCACTATCCTTTTATCAACCTAAGAGTTTAGGAAACCAGGTGAGAAAATTCTAGAGTCTAGACTATAACGTAGGTAGCTCTCTACCAAAGCACTCCTGCGCAAAAGACGGATGATAGCACAGCCGGCTGGCATTTCGGTCGAGCGTTGGCATCCATACAGATAGGGAGTACAAAGTATAGTCAAAACTAATAGGGGATTTTCTAATTATCTAATAAGTGCAGTTTTATGCAATGACAGAAAACATAATACAACTAAATGGCTACAACAACAACAACAATACTGTAAATTAAAAGATAGGATTTGAAAAGAAAAAAGGTGGTGAAAATCAAACTTACGATTGGTCCAGCCTCCTGCAAGCTCCACATGAACATGATACCTACACACAACAGAATGGGGAAAAATTTTGGGGTTGTTTTAGGGCTTGCCACAGTCAAACCCTTATTTCAGTGCTCCCACCTCCATAGACATCGAAGATAGCCAAAATAGAGAAAGTATGATGAAGGAAAGCATTGAAAGAAAGAATACCAAGCAATGCTAACAACAATATGCTACTAAATCAAAACAAAAATGCTAAACAAATTGATATCACCTCCCACAAGATTCCCTCAAGCACGTGAAGCAAGATGTGAGCTCACAAGCTCGTGAGTGCCAATGTTGCCACAACAGTTTGAGAGGAGTGAAACTAGAAAAGTGTTGACTTGGAGCTTCAACAATGGTGGAAAAGCTATGAAATGAAGTGTTGAATGCTCAAAAATTATTTAGAATTGTGAAGTGAGATTGAAGAAGTGTGAAGAAGACCAAGTGAATGAAGAAGACAGTGTTTTGAAGATGAATAGGAGCCCAAAAGAGTTGTTTGAGGTTGGTCAAGGGTGCAGGGGCATTACTCTTCATCACCAATGGAGAAGTGTAATGCCTCTATAGATTCCAAAGGTGGGAATCTTGTCAGGATAGCAGCGTATTGCGCAGACATTTGTGTGTTGCGCTAGCATCCCCAATAGAAATTCCCCCACCGACACTATAGATAGTTGCCAAATGGATGGAAAGCAGATGGATGAGGTGGAATAGCATCTTCAAGTTTTATTTTTCTAAGGTAAGGGGTGTAAATGGGGAATTTTCAAGGGGTGCAAATTCACTCCATTACAACACGTATGTAAATGGGTCATTTTTTACAAGAACATGTCATTAAGGTGCATGTGTATATTCTTGTGAGTTGATTACTTGAAAAAGAGGCCCCACTTATAACATATGAATTCTAATATCTTCTTGAAAGTATTAAAATCCAATTTTTCTTAAAGTTTTAATGCCTTCTAAAATTAATTTTCCAAGTTTATTCAAAAGTATTCATTTGAAAGTAGTTCCCATGAGTATCAAGAAAATTCAAAGCAAGTAAATGAATTACTAAATAGTATATTCGAGGATAAGTTGCTTGTGGTTTTATAGGATTTTATTTTATTTGAACAACCATCTATATTGGATCTTTAATATGAGGACTTGTGGGATGATGAAGCTTTTATTATAAAGGATTTGATTTTGAACATCTCATTCATTTCCTACTATGCACCATTTTGTATATTCCTATATAAAAATATGTGTCAGTTCTTGTTATTCCACAAAGAGGACAAGATGACAATATTGAGTGTCATAAAAATATTCAAAAATTATCATATATAAAGTATAAAAATGTGGTGTCAGGTTAGGTGACATTAACCTTGCAAACCTATGTCATTTTTATGTTTCCATGTTTCTTGGAAAGTGTCCTAGGGGACATGAGAGAAATGTATTTAATATTGGCATATTATAATTATATTTTTAAGAGGAATTTTAATGTTCATGGAGGTTACACATCACAAGAGGAAAAATTATCCCTCCTAGGTGTCCACATTGGGAATATGAAGGGTCTTAACTAGGGTACCCAAGTTTGGAGGGAAACAGGTGTCCATTGGTTCACCATCTACAAGTTGAACAATCATTAGAGCATCCTGAATACCAAAAGTTGAAGGGGCTATGGGTTAGGCACCCATGTTAAAGCCTTGTGCACATTATTTAATTTATTATCATGACTCTTGGTTTTCCAAGGAAGGGGCATGGGTTTTTTCAAGTGGTTTTGGCACCTCTTGTTTTAGTTTACCACTATGTTTTTTCCTCCCACAAGTTCTATAAATTAGAGCCTTGAGATGGTAGTATCATCTTGTGTTATTTTCAGGTGTATGGAAGCATCCAGACTATAGGAGATCATCAAGGAAGTGTATTGTAGTGTATCTCTGTTTTGAAGATAAATAATATGCTTTCCCTCTTTTCTCATGTGGATTTTTTTGAAAAGGTTTCTCCACATAAATCTGGTGTTAGATTTATTTTCTAAGTTTTATAATATGGTGAATGTGTAATAACATACATATAATAAGATTTGGTAATATTATTTTTAGATTTGAATACACATACATAATTTAATATTTTATCTTATTTATACCCTATTTTCAACACTTGGTATTAGAGATAACAATTGTGTTTACAAGGGAGCACCTTTCTCTTAAGTGTTTGAGGCTTTTGGTTGTAGTGGGATCTTTTTTTTTTGTGGTATATTGCATATTTTTAAAGATTTTATACCATGGCTTCTACCATAGTTCATGACAACGTCAAAGAAACGTATTTGAACCTTCAGGTAGGTTCCCTAGTTTTAATTGATTTTGTAGAATATTTTTATTTACATAGGCTTAAAATTACTAATTAGATCATCAAAATTTCTAAGGACTATAATGCTTCTTTATTTCTTCTTATTTATATTAGACTATGTTATCTTTTTATTAGAGTAGATTAAATTTGTTTCCTTTCTTAGATTAAAATTAGATAAGAAGTTTCCTTTATTTTTTTTCTTTAAAGCATTCTCTTTGTCAATTCAAAAAAATAAAACAAAAGTTCATTCTTCTTCAATGTTTAAATCAAAACAACATTATCTCATTAAATAGAAAACCAAAAAAATATAGAAATTGCATCTAGGAAGATTTAGAATTATTTAGCTACACAAAATCAACAAATATAAAAGCTCTTTTTATCTAATAGTTAATTAATTCACCTAAAATATTTATTTTATGATTAAGAACAAAAAATAGTTCATTTTTATTTGCATAGATCTTAGAACTACATGTCCATATAAAATAAAAAACCCAAAAATCACAACATGAATTAGTTCAACATATGCCTATTCAACTTGTAAATAAATACACATAAACAAGTCAAAATCCAATAATTCAAAATAAAATACACAAATTCAAAAAGATGATCAAGTGAAAATCCAACTTAATTCAATAAAATCAAGACAAAAATCATGCTAAAACTCTCTTAAAATTTTCCATTCCTCCAAGTCACTCATTTGAATTTTCATATTGGGTGTGTCTTGGAATTAAATTAAAACATATTCAATGAGCATTAAGTAATGTTAGAGCTAATAAATTGATATAATAAATGCTTGACAAAGAATAATTTTAGTAACTAACAAAAATCTTAAGACAAATCCAAGAGGGAAACAAAAGAAGGTGCATGAGAGAAATATTCCATGTAAGAAAGTTAGCCCTCTTGGAAGAGCTAATTGAACTTTAGAATAACATAAGTGTAACACCTTTCCCCTCTTCACTTAAAATGAGTTAAGTTGAATTAGAACTAGTGACCCACTTAGCTAAATCAAAATCAACATTACCACACTTCTTAAGATATTTGCAAGAGAATGTCCCAACATGAACCATTCCAACTTTGAATTCATAAGTAAACACTATATTCTACCATAAATTTCTCCTCCCTTGAAAAGTGAGTGAACCTATTTATTGTTGGAAACTTACAACCATTTAAAGACAATTTCCACATAATCCAAAAGTGAAATCTATGCAAATAAGTATTCAAAATCCACATGCAAGAGAATGGACAACATACCCATGAAAATATGACAAGATATACCCTGGGAAAACCTCAAGAGGGAAAAAACCCAGCCTCCAAAAGCATCCATCTCTCATGTATTATTCATCAATAAAGATTACAATACATCTTCAGAGTCTCCATGAACACCATTGAAGCAACAAGCCCTCTCCAAGCAATCCATGTGAATAAGCATGCAACCACACATCCCATGCCATGCTTCAAACCTTCACAAATGCTAACCATAGCTTACATTCAAACTTTCCCACCTAAACAACTACCTTTGTGGTTGCTTTTATAGAAGCAAGCTCCCACAAAACCACCAAGTGGTATTACACCAAATAGCGAATGACCGTAGCCACCTTTTAATATTGGGTACTTTATTTGTTATTTTCCCCAATATTAAATAGTTACTGACCCCAACAACTTAACTTATGTGCAGTATTTACATGGGCATAAAGTGTCCCCAAGAATAATTACATTAACCGGTATACAAGGTATGCAGTACACCTTTTCCTAACATTCTCCCACTTGTTGTATACTTTTCATAAGGGGGACAAGTAACCTAAAACCATGAATCAAAAGAATAATCCATTAGCCACATATACCACCAAGGAATCAAAATGCTCCATGTGCTCCATTAGGATACCTGCAACAAGAATCAAAGTGACCACCATCCCAAGCATGAATTATCTCATCCTCCATCATTCCAATGCACAAAGATAAGAGTCATCCGAGAAAGGTCACACAATTTGTCACAATGAAGCATAAGTCTTTCTCAATCGATATCCCAAACGCGCCGCTTTCAAATCCAAAGGAAGCAATATGCACTGGCTATCAAGATACACAAACCCAAAGTACAAATAACACCCATGACAAGTACCAATATGTATCCAACTATCCATACCTCCAAAATTTATACTAAACATATTAAACTTATGCCATAAATATATGTAATCATAAACTCCATGTGCAAAACACAGTCAAAGAAATACATATACACATCCAAGAGCTCCGCTGCGCCGTTGATACAAATGCGAAAAGATAAAGGCATAACAAGTCTACCAATAGCATCATATAGAAAGTGTAAACAACATCATGTAGAACCGAGGAATCATCCACAATGATATGCAAACCTGTAAATCAATAACTTGTAAGAACAACTCTCACCACAAGTCTCCATTTCTCTCCCAAGTTCTCCACTCCCAACAAAGGAAAAAGATAAAGGAACCTCTGTGTCATCACCCAAAAACATAAGTGAAAAAAAATGACCACAAGCTAGTGATCACAATAGCTCCATCCAAACCTCAAACCAATGTAATGTGAAACCAAACATCTAGGAAGATAACCAAGACCAAAGAGAGAAACTCTGCACATCATATACCTATAGAAAAATCTCCTACATACACCTCTAAATGCCAACTATGTCAAGTATGATCTCCTCCACAACAACCCAAAAGAAAATCCATAACAACACCCAATCGTTCAATCACCAAGATCAAACATAACATATGTATCATGTAATCAACATGGATGTAAGCCTCTCATGCCAAAGAAGATCAAACTAAATCCATTCCAAATGAAGGAAATAATCCCAATACATCTCCTAAACTCAACATCAATGAATGTAATCATAATTCATAAGGAGATAAACATGCCAACACTCCTCAAATGAACCCTCCAAAACCATATATCCACAGCTCAAGATCCAAATGCATGAGAAGATAAAGTATAAACATAAAGCACCTAAAAGTAACAATGAGCAATACCCCTCAAGTGAAATTGTTGAGTAGACCAAGAGTGGAGAATGAGAATGCTCCTCCAAGACATCCAATTCATCATGACTCATCCAAGAAAACTCTCCTCATAGGTCCATGTTGAACTCACATCCAACCAAGTTGTAGGCTCCTTAGACTTCCTACTAAAATCTCATCAAGAGTAACCATCTCAACACTTGTCTCTTATCAAAAGAGAACTCTAGCCTCACCTATGTCTCTAAGTATCCATGAGTACCTATAACCAACCAATCCATGCCAACCTCCAAATGCAACATAGCACCATCATGAAGTAATCAAGAAAATGATAGATGTACCCAATACCAAGAGAACCAACAAGATCAATGTCAAAACTCCAATCATGAATCAGGAACATAAACATGACAACATGATCTAACCATCTCCTACTAGAAGATCTCATACAACAATGCATACATCCTAGTCTCAAGAGAACAAGTACCATTCCAAAACTCTAACATATGATCAAGAGTAAACCATGACATAATACAATAACACCCTAAACCAAGAATCAACATATGTAATCAATATGAATAAAACCATCCCCTGTCAATGAAACCAAAGATGCCAATGAACTATCACTGCATAAAATTAGAAACCAAGAGTCCATCCATGACATCGACAATCACTGTAAAATACCATCCACCATCAAATGGTGAATCCACATCATTGCCAACAAATCCCACTGAACTGTGATACTAAGTCACACATGGCATCATGACAACCATCCTCTCCATGAAGATCATCCAAGTCTACACACACAACCGAAATGTCAGTAATATAAAAAGTAGAACCAAAATCTCCAATCCAATAATATACCTACAACCATCAAACTATCATAAACATATTCAATCACCACCAACCCATCATTGTCAAAAGCTCCCACTAAAAAGTGTAACCAAGCTATCCATTACATCATGATAAACCACATGCTACAAGTCCCAAAAACAACTGTCTAGGTACTATAAGAAACATCCATCCTCTCATCTCTAAACATACATACCAATGTACAAATGCCCAAGAACAAGGCCAACTATCAAAATCTTCAACAAGGAATCAAACTTAGTGAATAAAGATAATCCACAACCAAGGCATCTCACTACAAGTAAACAGGTAGCTAATCCACAACCTGCATGACTTGTAGATCCAATCACTAAAGTATGCAAACTCATCATCACATCATTAAACTACAAACTAAGATATCTAAGAGAATAACAATATAGACCAAATGACTCAAACACCAAATCAACCTCTGATCTGGTTTTCCAAACATGTCCATATATTCAAGTACCATAGTTAAGGAACCAAACACACCACCAAATGTACCAACAACACAACCCAGTTGTGTCCACATATCTACATAATCATAGTCAACTGCATAGATCTCATATCATGATTGTACCTAATAATACCATCTCACCTCCTCAACATGATAACAAAACCAGAAAACCAAGTGACTAGATCAGGCCACCAAAATTGAGCATGTATCAACACTGAAATATCAATGGGCAAAGACAACCCATGTCCTAGTCATAAATGAAACATGTAAGTATAAGGCCAGCCTACAACATTGTACAAATTGTAGATACAACAATGAAACATACAAATCCAACCATATAGTGATAACCATGTCAAATGAGAGAATAATCTAAGATGTACAAGTGAGCATACAATGAATCCAACATCAAATCTCCAAGATCCGATCATCCATAAACTCATAGTATCACCATAGTCAAAGAAACTCATAAACAACTTAGATAAAGAAAAAAGAAAATAAACCATGCCAAAATATCTTCAAAATTGATCCATTATGTAGTGCTTTGAACAAGCTTTATGTCAACTATTTGAAGTCCAAAATCTGACTCTGTATGCACCCAATATCACCTCTCAAAGCTCAAATGGAACACCTGACTTTGACCAAGAAAAACACTATCAAAACTATAAAATATCAAAAAATCACTGTCACCACAACATAGAGCACTGATTCAACTTTCCAACGAGTCCAAGAAGTCAAAAAATGGACAATCTGGGCAAAAATTATGCCCCTTTGAAGTAAAACAATAGTTTGCATGTGAGGCAAAAAATAATTAGCCATCATTGGTGGTTGGGTGGTGGCCCCACCCGATCGACGCCACCCCCTTGGTGGCAGACCTGAAGAATTTATATAATATAATTAAATTTTTCATATTTCAAAAGAAAATCATCAGGCTTCATAATATGCATGGGAAAAATTTATGGTGGATGAAAATTTGTAACCAAAAATTTTGTTTTTCAAAAAAATTTAAACGAGGTGGGTGGCAATACACCTAAGCTCATCGACATTCTACCAATGGCGGTACCTACTAGTCACAGTATTGATGAGGGTACCATGGAGTCTTGCTACTAAGTATTGACAAACCCTTTGCCTAAAGTCTGTTGTTGATGGTGGGGGTGGGCCCCACCAAAATTTTATATATTTTTTTAAAAAATTCATAAAGTTTTAGTAGGTTTAATTAATTTTTTGGCTTTGTTTTGCAAGGTTGAGATTTTTTGAATTTGGATTTTTATTTTCCAGAATAAAATATTTTTCCTTATGATTTACAGAATGGGGTTTTACAAAAACAATTCGCGATTTTTTTAATAATAGAAATAGGTCGAGTTATATATCAAAATTCTTCTCTCGGCCAACCCAGATCCAATTATGAGGTGAATTTTGTTCCAAAAGGTCTTCTATAAATTTTCCCCCACAAAACCCCCACTTGAATGCAAAACCAAGAAACCCTTTTCACCCAAAATTTCTCACCCCAAATCTATGAACAACCCATGAAAACAATAAACCCAAAACCCTCAAATCTGCAATAAACATTGTGAGCTCCTAAATTATTTAGATTGGGTCTTGTGACCTAAAATTAAGAATTAAATATTTTTCCTAGTTTCCAACCACTAAACATGTCTCTAACAAGTTATCTAATTTTCTTTCGGTATCAACAAACTAGCATGCCTTTATAAGCACAACTAACACAATAAGCTCCACCCACAAACCTCATATTCAAAAGGACCTATATCCTTCCACACATGACCACTTTCTACCTAACATTTTTATTGAATATCTCAAGGAACCCTATTTCCATGTAATTTATAATATGATATTGTCACAATTAAGTTCAAAAGGGCAAGGGATCCCAACTTGCATATATAAAGTCTTTCATAATAATAGTTCAGGAATACCTCCCCTTGGATAGGGTTATCACAAGGATTTTTAAATACCTTAGATGATATATCTCTAGATTGGTGCTATAGGCTTCTAGAGGAATCCATCCACTCCTTTCATAACTCATTGATGAGGTTGTTATCATATTTAACATGTACAAGCTAGTGAAAGTAGGAATTTGAGAATTCTTAAGTTTTAAATAGGATTCAAACAAATCAGTCATATATCTCATCATGTGATGGAGGTAATTCCTTTATTCATAAACTAGTGAACCAAACATGAACTATAAGGAGCTATGCATTATTTTCTTGCATGCCCTCAACAAGGACAAATAAAAAGAGGTTAAAAAACTCCCTATAGTTTATACAAAGAGACTATAAAAAATACTTTTAGAATATATCAGGTTGCTATGGATAGAGAGAGGAAGGAGTAGAGTGTTAATGGAATATTTTTCACCCATGGTCCTACAATAGTAACCCCTCAACACTGAAGATTTTGAAAAAAATCATAAAGTTACTATTAATGAGGTTAAAAACATATTGCCAAATAATAATCACAATAACTATTGTGGGGGTTACAATTACACAAACTTTGGGAACCAAAATATCAAGAATGTTCTATCCCCCTAGGAATAATTATAAACAATGAAATTGACTTGAGTGATAAATTGTACAAAAATCGTACAATCTATATCAAAAACCTTAGGAGTAAAATTATGACAACATTACACATTTCACAAGAGGAGGGGAATGACATCAAGTCATGTCAAGAGTATAAAATATTTATTTCAAATATTATAGGAACAAATAGGTTTATTCACAAGCATGTTCCCTCTCCCCCTAAAAATCCAAATCATAACCACTATGGGTTAGTCGATCCTCAAATTTTAAACTTAAGGATCTATCAAGATCCTTCATGGGGCAACAACAATGAAATAGCTCCAAAAAAGCAATGCCAAAAACAAATGTAGCTTCCCCCCCCCCCCCCGCGCAAAGAATCAAATGGCCTAGGCCAATTGGGGATTAAATGGGAAACAAAGATGCTTAAATTAATCAATCTAGTCCAAAATAGGGATATCCAAGAAAATCCCATAGTTTCAATTGGTCCTTGTGACTTGGTTGAGGACCTCAATATGTTTTCCAAGATCTCTACTATTGATCTTATGAGTAACTCTCCTTCTCATTTCTTGACACTCTTAGATGTAACTGAGCTCAAATATATGAGTCATATAACCCTACCCCCTAAAGAGAGAATTAGCCAAGTGGCCTCAATATGAGTCCACTCAATGTGGATTTACAATATCATGCATTCTTTTTCAACCTCAATAAAATTCCTATAGGTGAAAAGTTAAAAAGAAAACGTGATCCTAGGTAGTTTATATTTATGAGTATGGATCTATGACATGTGTATTAAGTGAATGCTTGTCAATATTGGAGTCATTGTGAATATAGTTCCTTTCTCACTCTCAAATATTTATAATGGGGTATGAGAATATGAACACCATAGCCTAAAGGAACACCCTAAAAGGTTATGATAACCTCAATGCTATAGTTGTCAAGAAAATCATGCTTCCAAATTCTCCTAGACACAAAATGGTCTCAATGATATTTCATTTAATTGACAAGGACATAAGGTACAACCTATTATTAGGAAGACCCTTTACTCAAAAAATGAATATTATTCATTCCATTCCTTTTCAAGAGATTTAATTCCTTTAATTAGGAGAAAATTATTTCTACAAGGGATATTGGAACCCTTAAACATTATCAAAGTTGATGCTACCAAAAAGAAGCTTGGTACACCAATAAATTATGAGCTAGGTGTCAATAAAATAACTATGCTTGAACTTACATCTCAAATATTTTGAGTAATAAGAATGTACCAACCTCTATGTTGTAAAGTGGGGAATCACAAATTAGATTTTTGTGCCTTGAGTGTTCTCTAGGTGTTGTATCTATACACCAAACTCATTAAGA